>SNQJ01S0021133.1:75303-111529 GCA_010110895.2 Picea sitchensis | reverse complement strand
AAATTTGAAAATATACTTACTCCTGTAAAAGATCATGAAGACAAGGTTCATTTTCAGCCTTCACCTAAAATATTTGACAAGAGTGGAAATATATTGCAACAATCTTTTGTTTTTCGGAATATGAGAGATAATAATCTTATTCACATAGAAAATTCAATATAGTGGCAACCTTGTCCTTTGGATCAACCCAAATTTTTTTGTCATGAGTTTCATGATCCAAAAGTCAATTGGATGGAGTCTCTATTTTCAAAAGATTCACACACTGACAGTTTGGGTGTGGTGTTTCTTTGCTGTTGTGAGTATGAGATGTCTAAGAATTTTTTGCTGCATACATTAAATTATTTTTATGTTTTTTAGACAACTGCAAGCATAAATCCATGCTAAGAAATCAATTGCTTGATTTGCTATTTTGGAAATTTGTATAGACATGAGCAAAGTGGTTTTCAGTTGGTTAATATAGGAATTGTAAATAATTAAGCTTGATGTTTCAACCATTTCCTTTATTTTATACAATGTGGTCATATTATAGTTTGAGATGGTCTCTGTGTGATGATTTAACTTGCAAGCAAGTGAACAACTATTTAAATCAGAATCATATTCAACTCACAGATAAGACACTGGAACTGGAAATGTTCTTGGAGCCTCACAGGGAGGTCTCCATCCCCTGTGGAGCCAGATTTTAGCACATATGATGAACTATAGTTTCTAGTGCCATCACATCATCAAGCATTTCTAAAGGGTAATTTTCAAAGGGAGGGTTAATCATAATAGACAAGATCCAAAAAATAGGAGTTAGATGGATTTTTTGTTTCACCTTGTTGTAACAACTTCTAGAGAAAAGAGAATCCAATGCAACCACTTGGGATTCAAACTCTTTAGAGTAGGAAGGAATGATACACTATAGATAAAAGTTACTTTTTTGATAGAAGGGTTGAGTTCGTGATCCAAGAGAGGAGAGATATTGAGGAGCAGTGTAGCTACTTATTTGTAAGCCTCAGGGCCTGTTTGTAATCACATTTTCTGCCATTAAAGAGTCATGAGAGTTGTTTATCAGATTGTCTTATTTGTTTTCCATTTATTTTGTCATCCTCTTGCTTGAATATATTGCAGGTATTGAAGATTAATGGTTGTCCATGGGTAGGAGAATTCATGAGCTGCAAAGGATTTGCAGTGATTGCCTCCTTTCATGATTTCTATTCAAGTATTCTTTAAATTCATTTTGTAGAGAGGATCATTGCTTGATGAATATTTTGCTTAGTGTCATCTACTCCATTCTTCTGTTCATCATCATATAGCCCTTTTGTCTGGTATGCAACTTGATTGCCTTTGATCTTTAGGGTGTTTATGACTCCATGCTCAATGGAATGTCTCTAATGAAAGTATGTTGCCCCCTTTCTTGTTATTTTTTTCTAATCCAACAACCATAAAATTGATTTAATTATTCAAATTTTGTTGGGTATTAGGCTTACACCTACAACAATCTAAGTGTGACCTCTAGTGCTAACACTCTTCATCTTCCTGTCTCTTCTTTTAAATCTTTGTATCTGCTTAGGCTTTGGTGTCTGTCTCAGTGTTCTTCATCTTTCCTTCAACATCCTTCTTTGAGACATGATCCTTGTCTTTATTTTTATCCCATTCGACCTGCTTCTTTTCTAGTTCTGCCCTTTTTCTTTGCTGATATTTTTCTTCTTCTTCGGATTTCCTTACTCTTTCCTCGACATTATGTGCTTGCTATCTTTATTTATCCTCCTGCTTCTCTTTGACCTTTTGCAATAATTATTTGAATTGTTCTTTCACTGCAACCCTCTCTTCATCTTCTTCCTTGTGGAGTTTTTCTTTGGCTGGTTTAGTCTGCAACCTTTATAATACTTCTTCGAAGGAGAAAGCCCCTTTGAAGAGGTTATCTGCAAAGTTCACTTCATGAATGACTTGTTGGGCGAGCTTAACTAACCTTATATAGTCGTATACTACATTGTGAGGATCAAATCCTTTTGAACTCCCTATGCACAAACATATTTCCCTCAAAGCTTCATCTTCCTTTTGAGCATGTGGTTTGTTGGATAGAGTATACCTGCCTACGTGTAGTGGGAATGTCAACCAATACTTCTTGTTCTTCTTTGATAAATAGGTCGTGACCCCTTTTACAACTGTTTGATATGTGATTTATTTTGCTAACAACTTGTCAGTCACATACTTGGGCAGGTAATGTGGTGGCCCTATGGCTCTATATACCCTGATATAGGTATAATATTTCTTCAAATACTAGTCTCGTATCTCTTTTAGGGTTGTGATTTCCCCTTGAGATATTCCATGTGGGTAAATCCCAAAAATGACCTTGTATAGAGGGGCTAGGAAATAATCACAAATATTGTAAAAATATTCTTTATAATTTATGTCCCACAATTCCGAACAATATATATTGAACGACGACTGAATTGGAGTCCAACTCCATTCCATATCGAGGGAATAATGAGCAACGCAAATAAAATCAATGAGATATGTTGTCATATACAAATTAGCGTTTTTCATACCCGGTGCTTCTTTTGTTTGATTGATAATGTTGAAGGCCAGGATATTTTCCGAGTTGAACACCTATCCAGTCTTCACCACTATGTATGACATTAGGAACCACTCCATTCAAAAGTGCATGCTGGTTTCTTCACCAATTAGCCAATAGATCATTTTGTTTAACAACTTGTATGACCTCTTCAAATATTGGGTTGGGATATACCTTTCTCCTTATTTGACTTGTATTTCCTCAACAACATACCAACTGTCCATTAGGTCCTTGAAATCTTCATTTTCAACCTTGAATTTCTGCAAGAAAGATTCGTTAAGTGATACTATCGATTCAGAAGTTTTATACCTTATCCCCATGTCTTCGACTTTCAAGGAAGAAATAAAAAATTTAGACTCATTAATTATGGTGGTCGTGTCTTTCTGGAGGTGGGTAAAACACCACCATGCAATATCATTCTAAGGGAAGAACATCGGATGAGATGTCAAGATGTGAATACCACTCCTTCTGATGTTCCAATATTCATCTATATCTTCGTCGTCAGATGGGTACTCTTCATTTTGAAAAATACTATAGATTTCATGGTACCTTAGGTAGTGCTCCCTTCCATCGAAGAAATTGGTATTTGTTATTGTGATAGAATTTGGGAAGGAAATAGGTGCATGTCCAACAACTACTAGGTTCTTTTCTTTCATGGTCTGCACGCGGGACATTCTTTCATCTAGGTACACAGGGTGTCTGCAGAGAAGATCGTAATTAGTCTAATCTTTAGTTGTACACAAAATAATGAAATTTAGAGTATGCATTGTACATACCTGTCTGCTTGAAGTTTCAAAGAAATTCAAATTAAGTTTGCAACCACAATATGAATGTTTACGCTATCACAGGCTTCCAAAACTAAACTATGCATCGATTAAGTTTTCTATCGAGCATTTTATGCTTTACTTTTCCCTCTTTAACCTATGTAATAAATGTTAGTGTGTTACAACTTGGACCTAGTCAGACTCATACAACATCCATTCAATTCACGCGAACAACTTTACGCTTGTTACCGTTGGTGTGTCATCGGAGGTATCAAATCAAACATAGTGTAGACGGGTTCTTCGATGAAGTCGTTGTCAAAATATGTGATAGGGGTGAAACATTTGAAGGCATTGAAATATTTCGACAAGGATCGCCTTCTATAACATATGTTTTCCCTCGAGAAATGTGCTATAGGTGTAGGAAACCAATTAATTGGCAAGGTTTAATGTATTGATTCATTCATATAGCCAATATTAGCTACCATTTCACCTATTACATTACTTTGCCAATTTTCACGAGTTATCGTATGTAAAAGGGACACGTGGAGTGTGAACTTTACAGGGTCACGATATCATCATTAGAGGAATTGAGGGAGACGACGAACGAGTATTGACAAGTCAAATTCTTGACGATATAGCTTGGGTAATGTCATCGTCAGGATAGTCTAACTGGTAGCACATAGAACAAAATTGTTCCATTCTTCGACGATGAAACTATAAACTTCAAAAAGGTGTGTGTTGATGGAATGAGGCCAAGAAGAATGTATAATGTGCAATAGAGACTTGGTTTGATTGGATAGGGTGGCGAATTGAGTTAGGGGTCCACCCTACATGTTATACAATGTTTGGCTCTTGAAATATTTAAGGACCACTCCCCTTTTGACATGTACACCCAAAATAGATGCTTTAATGTACCCGATCATTGTCAGAATATTTCTCAAGAGGGGATGTTGGCAGATACAAAAAAGTGTTTGCTATATGTCGCAACGATGAAAAAGGGTTTTGGCTTGGGGAGCGTGCATTGATTAAAGTCATGTATAGAGTAGACGAGATAGAGGGTGAGGGGTCTACCTTGTTGTGATTCCATTGATTAGTTTACAAAAAATTGAAAGGTAATCTCTTCTTGTCACATATGCGTGAAAAAAGGGATAGTTTTAAAAGGCATATGGTCCTTTCATCGACTGGGTATCGTCGTCGGAAGATTATTGGTGAAGGTATGTGTGCTTTCTACATTACTCCGACGATATCGACTCTCAATGATATTGTTAAGTTAGTGTCATCGTCAGAATAAGGGGTCAGGGAATACAAACAGTGTGGCTTTTAGCAGGAAGGCTCAACGATTCTTAAACAAGGGTCATAAAGGTGATGAATTTCGCATCATTGCAGAGGGGGGTCTTGAGAAGGTTCAAGATTTGAGTGGAGACGAAAGGGGGGCATTAATCAATGAATCTTGAAGGGTTCAGTATAGTTCATTCTTTCCTTGGATCAAATTCAAATATTATGTACAAAAGATAGTCTTATGAATGAATAGTTGGTTGGGTTAATAGTGATCAGTACCTTGTTGAAATTTTGGTAGGTGAGTACCCACTAAAATCCTTTAAGATTAAGAATTTTAGTGGGTTGTTGTGGATGTCATGATACGTGGCACTACTAGTTATGGATTGTGCTATCAAGGAAGACTAGGATTGGACAAAGTGTTGGACATACACGAGTTTTTTGATGTAGAAGGTTGGAGATCTGGATCGTAAAAGATCTACAAGTGGGTATTTGTTTAACCTATTTGGAGGAGCAATCAATTGGATGAGCAAATTAAAAGTTGTAGTGGCACTCTCAACTATAGAAGTTGAATACATGACAACAACTCATGAAAGCAAGGAACCAATATGGTTACAAAGATTATGTTTAGGTATTGGGTTGGTACAACAAGCTATAAGATTATATTGTGGCAGTAAAAGTGAAATCTTCTTGGAAAAGAACCCAACTTATCATTCAAAGACAAATCATATTGATGTTTAGTATCACTTTGTGAGAGACATGGCTGAATACAAGAACGTGTTGTTAGAGAAGGTTAACACTTTAAAGAATGTTGCAGATTCATTGACAAAGTTTGTGAGCACTGAGAGGTTCTCCCGATGTAGAGAAACAATAGGCATTGTTGCCCTAGATTGCTGAATATGTAATCATGTGACCCCATGTATGCATTGAAAACAACAAGTGGGAGAATGTTGGGTATGCGATATATTATTTGCATGTATGTGTGTTATACTTGTATTTTCCACCATAGGTTGTCCAAGCATGTTATTAGATCTCATGAGGTTAGAAGTACATAATCGAGTAAAATTCTCATAATTATTTCACAAGGAAATAATTATTTTGTCACAATTTTGTAATTATGAAATAAAAATTATTTCATAATTGAGAATAAACTCATAATTGAAAAGAAAGTTCATAGTGAGTTGGAAAAAGCTCATAATTGAGCATGGAACTTGAGCAAAAAGTTCATGATAAAGAAAATGTTCATAATAGGCTGGCAAAAGCTCATATTTAAGCATGAAACTTGTGCATGACTTGTTATTTGTTAGTTCACATGCCATCAAGCTTATATATGACTTGTAATTGCTTAGTTCACATGCTATTGAACTATCCATGACATGTAACCACCTAATTCAGATGTCATGAAGCTTATCTCCAATCTCTTCTAAAATACTATAAGAAGAGGCTAAATCAAGGAGATGGTGAAGAGTTTGAGAGTGGTTATGCTGGAAAAATAGAGAGAGAAGCTTAAGAGGCTAAGGAGGAGCATTGGGAACCTAGAACTAGGAGGAATGCATCAAGATTCAAAGTAAAGGTACATTGATGTATTTGACCATTTTTATAATATATATCTATGTGTTTTCCCCTTCCATAATATTGTATTTAGTTATATGTGGTATATCTAATCCATTCTTGAGTAGATCAGATTAGATCTGATTTGGTTTGTGATATCCCAACTCTAGAAAGAGTGTGTAGATTGGTGTTTGTTTGTCACTTGTGTGCATGAAGTGGATTGCAAGAGCTAGAGATGCATCGGGTGGACATGTAAGGGCAACCTTCGATAAAGAGGTATGCCATGATCCTTCTCTTAGTGTAAAAGGATCGAATCTATTTAGATATAGGGAAATGTTAAGAACCAAATACCAATATAGCATAGAAAAACCTCAGAAAAAGTACTCAACGCCTTGAAAAAGAGATAATTTCAGATAATAAGCCTCTTTGAGGGGGAAACCTCCTTTTACCCCACTTAAATGTTCAAGTACCAGATGATTCAAAATGAAAATGTCCCCACTTAAATGTTCAAGTACCGATGATTCAAATGAAAATAAGTCTCCCTTGGTATATTTAGGAGACCGTAAGGTATAATTACAACCAATGGCCTAAAGCTTCCATTACAATAAAATAACATTACTAATATAATATGCCCCAATTATGGGTAATGAGCCAATATTAGGCTTAACATGCCTCCCTTTGAGACAAGTGTTGTTCGTAACACTTGAGTAACTCCTCGATGCTTCCTCAGAGCAAAAGACTCATCTTCCCAAGTGGAATCTTCACCGTAGTTTCCATTTAATGAGATACTCCTAAATGGATCTATTCCTCAACTAATGAATCTTTGTGTCGCTGATGGCTTCAGGATCCCACATGATTTTTCCTTCCTCATCAAGTTCGCAATATAGTTTGAAACTGGGATCTTGTCACCTATAACCTTCTTTAAGCATGAAACATGGAAAACGGGTGTACTCGTGAAGATGCGTGCAACTCCAATTTGTATGCCATGTACCAATCTTTGCAACACCTTATAAGGGCCATAAGATTTTGGTGATAATTTATTATCCCTTCTTGGCTTGCTTGAGGGACATCCTGCTTGTATGGTTGTAGTCTTAAAACACCTAATCCCCTACTTCAAAACCTCTTTTACTATGATAAGTTGATCTCGCTTGTTGTTTCATGCGACTCGCGGCCATGGTCGTTGTCCTTTAAGATTTGGAGAACTTGTTGTTGATTCTCGATGTGATCTTCCCAACGCTTTGAACCTTTAGATTTTTCTTTTAGAGAAGAAGTGATGGAAGGAGGGGTGGTACCCATAAAGTGCCATAAATGGTGTCATTTTGTTGCAAAAGATGGAAAGGAAGTGTTATACCACCATTCCGCCAAGGGTAACCATTTGAACCATTGTGTTTGTTTATCGACAAAGCAACGTAAGGTAGCCTTCTAGACATTTGTTCACTATCTCGGGCTTTGTCCATCGATGAGGGATGATAGGATGAGCTATGAGCCAATTCGAGGTACCCAAACAAGAAATAATTCGGTCCAAAAGTGTACAGTGAAGATGGGATATCTATCAATTACAATAATTCATGCTATGTAGCTTTTGAACTCGCTCTCCATGAATGTGGTGGCAACCTGTGACTAGCTTGAAGGGATGGGAGAGTGCACAAAGTGTGTGTACTTGGTCGGCCTATCAAAAAATCACCATGATTACACTCTTCCTCTGCACTTTGGTAACCCTATGATGAAATCCATGGAAACCTCCTCCATCACTTGGGATGGATAATGGTTGTAAAAGAACTAGGTCTTAATTGTTTCCACCTATTTGTTGGCAAACCAAACTTTCTCCCACAAACCTTTGAACCGTGGTTTTAAGTCCATCCCCAAAAATCCTTTCTTTGACTCTATGGTGGTTTTCAAAAATCCCAAGTGCCCTCCCAATCGAGAGTGGCAATCCAATAGTACCTTTGTTTGAGTTGGGAGTCTTAGATAAATATAAGCAATATTTGTACCCATAGTAAATCATTTTTCCATGTAAATGCATCTCGTATAGTAATCGAATCTTGCTGCAACCCTTGAATGAGAGTTCACACTTTTCGCCATTCTTCCATTCATCCTCGCTTCTATTATCCAATCTAAGCTGGATGATCGAGATAGTACGGAGAAAGGCTTCAACATCTTCAACCTTTCTTGAGAGTGCATCTCGCCACAACATTTTGCTTCCCCTTTATAGAGGATTTCAAAAATCATAACCCAATATCTTGCTACCCATTTTTGTTGTTCTTCCTCAAGACAATCTTTTGTTCCAAGAAGTGGCATTAAGACTATCATGATTTGTTTTGACCTTTGAAGTGCCTACCTATTAGGCAAGGACGCATTTCTTCAATGCATGTAGTAATAGCTATCATTTCCTCATAAATGGGTTTGTGTAAAACATTTCCCTTGAGTGGTCGACTTCAAAAAGCCAGGGGCCTTCCCTCTAATTGACAATACCAATTCCATTCTCGGCAGGCATCACATTCCATAATAAAGGTTTTGTGAAGTCCTAAGTGGTCAAGATAGGAGCTTTACACATCACCTCTTTAAGTTGTTCAAAAGCTTTAGTTGCCTCGGAGTCCATGGAAAATACATCCTTCTTAGTTAGTGCCAAGTAAAGGTGCCGCTTATTCTTTCATAGTTCAACAAACTTAAGGTAGTAACATGTCGTCCCAAAAATTATCTAATATTCTTCAATGTTTTAGTAATCGGCCAAACGCATCATGGCCTTAATCTTGTTAGGGTCTACCTTGACACCTTCATGAGATACAATATGACCTAAATACTCTACCTCCTTTACCCAAAGAAACATTTGGATGGTTTGGCATTTAGTTGTTGCTCCTTTAGTAGTTGTAGCACTTTGTCAACATGTCGCACATGATCTCCCAAGACTTGCTATAGATTAGTATATCATCAAAAAAATACTAACACAAATTTTCAAAGGAAGGGCTTGAAATGGAATTCATCAACCCTTGAAATGTGGAAGGTGATGAAGGCCAAAAGGCATGACCAAAAAAAATTCATAATGGCCTTCATGAGTTCACGTCGCTTTTGGATATCTTCTTCCTTCATTCTCGATTTGATGATACCGAACGATGATCCAATTCTTTTGTGAAATTGGATTTCTCCATGTAGTTCATCTAACAATTCATCAATGACGGAATGGGAACTTATCTTTAATAGTGATCTTGATGAGCTCTCTATAACTGACACATACACCATGAGTTATACACCATGAGTTATCTTCTTGAATACCATTACCACTGCAGTAAGAACTTTGGCTAGGTCTAATAATGCCGTACCTCTAACATTTCTTCAACCATGCCAATTTCCACTCTTCCGCGAAGGGTAACTGTATGGACTGATGTTAGGAGGAACACTCTCAGGAATTAGGTGAATTTCATGATCATGATTTCGAAAGGGGTGGAAGATGGGAATATCTCCTCAACACTTTGGAATTTTAATAATGATCCTTCGAGATCTTGAGAATAGATGGCTTAGATGTTTGAACATCTAGTGAGTATAGTTGTGCACTAACACCTCCTTGATGCCCCCTTTTCAATAATATTTTCATGCCAAGTTAGAGCTTATTACCTTATTGGGTTTCCATGTGATGCCTCTTAACTCGATTTCTTTCCTTCCAATGAAAAATTTCATGAAAAGTTCTTGAAAATTAAAAGCCATTGTTCCTAATGATTGTAACCATTGATTCCTAGTACAACATCTCTAATTCACCCATGGGTGTAGCAATATTGACTATTCATTACATATTCCCCCATAGTAAGATTGATCTTTATTGCATTTTCCTGAGCAATTGATAGTTCCTCCATTTGCAATCATTATTTGAAACTCAAGGCTCGATATACAAAGTAATTGAGATCTTTATTAATTTATAGTGAATGAAATTATGAGTAATCACGCATAATCAATTAGGACTATTACCTTTTTTCTTTTGATGTATCCTTTCTCGATATTGAGGGTTTGAGGAGGCTAATTCCAACCAATGCATTACACGATATCATGGAGTCAACTCTTCAGACAAAATTGCCTCTAATGCTTTCATCTTGAGATGGTTCTTGCTCTTGTTCTCTTCCTCCCTCTTCACACCCATGTAGAATAATTTCTTCTCACCACACCCTATTGTCCCCATCAGACTTGTTGTCACAATTAAAGCATAAACCTTTTGGTTTTCTTTTCCTCCAATTGTTGAGGTGTTCTAGAAGAAGGAGCATTGTTCTCCTTATAGATGCTAGATTGGTCCTTCTAGTAGCCATAGCCATATTTTACTTTCAACATTTCTTGCCACCTTAAATGCATTCTCCAACGATTTGGGTTCCCAAGCAGAACCCTATGTTGATAAGTTATCCTTTAAAGTTCCTATGAATACATCATTCAAGTGCTCATCTGGAATATCGACACTTATATTCAATCTTTGGTCTCAATGTGCTCTAGAATCGAACCCCTTTTCTTTGAGATTAATCTCAAGCAAAGAAGGTATTGCTCCTTGTATCCCTCATAGTGTGCTATCATTTCTCCGCGAAAATTTTCCAAGTGACGAGGAATTTGTGAGAACAAAGTTTAATGACAATTCACAAATTGATTAGGTTCTAAATATAAAGAAGCAATTCATACCTTTTGTGTATGTGGTACATTATGGAGACAAAGAATTGCTCCATTTGAAGTAGTATCCATGTGATTGGGTCCTGCCATCAAACTTCCCTATATCAATCTTAGGAACATGGAACGTGGTTGGTCTTCAAAACCAAAGTTGGAGTTTCTCCATTCTTGATTCACCTTCCTTTGTGTCCTCATTATGAATTTCATGGGATGCATTTCACCTTTCGTGTCTTCATTACGAAATTTTTCAATACTTCCATGATCTCCCCTTTTAAACCCTCCATCATCTCTTGTAGTTCATCTTTTGTAACTATATTCTTTTGTAAATCATTTATGTCCCTACGCATTTCTTCACCTTCATCAAGAGTCCAAGTAGGATTTTCTGGAGGGTTAGTTGGTGTAGAAGTTCCCTTTTTGGGTGGCATGTTGGCCAAGTATCACTTTTGAACCTTGATTTTGAGGTGGTTCTGCTAGACAATATTTCTTCTATTGTATCTCCCAAGTTTCGGCCCTTCTGTGTATGAAACTTTATTTTATGTAGTTCTCTGATATTTCTTCTCTGGAATGCCACAAGTCTGATCAAAATTGGATGTGCCAAGTGGAATTTATGGTAACTTCCCCACAACTTGTTGATTTTTGGCCTTTCCAGGAGATCTCACTTGTATAGCGTGCCCCACACAAAATGATTGATATAAAATTCTGAAACTCGCGCTTGAAATACTACAGACTGTCCACGATCCAATGCAACTAGTCCCACTCAATTTGGATACTCTAGAAAGAAGTTATAATTGTTTTACCTAGAACACTTTCTTGAGACTAGTCAATAGGACTAGTCAGATACCCTATCTTACACAAGGTGTATCTACAAATGTATGATGACCCAGAAGCTGAAATTTTTACCAAAGATACCTTACTAATTTCTGTAAATGGCCTCCGGAGTGTAGGGTCTGAAACATTACAGAATTTTTTTTATAGCGAAAATTCTGTAATGACTCAGTTCAGGAAGATTCCAGAACCCTATCTTGTACACGCTGTATCTCCAAAATTATAAGGCCTCAGGAGCTGAATTTTGAACCCAATGTACCTTGATCCGTCTACTAAATATCGTCCAAGTTGTTCCTTTTGAAACCTTGTAGAAAACAAGTTATAGTGAAAATGTCAAGGTGTCTCAGATGTAGCAGCGAAACCCCATGACCTTGAGCTCTGATACCATATGTTAAGGACCAAATATAAATATAGCATTGAAAAACCTCAGAAAAAGTACTCAACGCCTTGAAAAAGAGATAATTTCAGATAATAAACCTCTTCGAGGGGGTAACCTCCTTTTACCCCACTTAAATGTTCAAGTACCAGATGATTCAAAATGAAAATGTTTCCTTGGTATATATAGGAGACTAGGAGGTATAATTACAACTAATGGCCTAAAGCCAACATAAATAAAATAACATTACTAATATAATATGCCCCAATTAAGGGGTTATGAGCCAATATTAGGGCTTAACAGGAAACCCCATAGGTACCTATACCTGCTGTCTGTCTTGGATCAAGGGCAGATCCAAGGGAGATCTGGCTTATTCGTAGGCTGGATTATCCATAATAGAATCAACAACTCCACTGGGGAGAGCCTTTGCTTTGTTCCTTAGCTCTCTTAAGGAGTTTTTCCTTTAAAGGAGGGTCACTTGCGATATCATTCAGTAAATTTTTGTGCTGAATCCGAAGGAAGTAATTACATATTTGGATTCCTCTTGAAAAGTTCGTTAGTTTTAAAAAAAATATCGTCCAAATTGGTGGTCGGAAAGAAAAATTATCGTTGATTTAAAATAAATTATTTTGCAGATTTTCTGTGACGGCTGCGTGGACTATTTGCCTAATATCTTTTGACAGAGAATTCAGATTGCAACCAGACCAAATCCATTAGATAAAGGATTTTCGGGGATTTATTTTGATATATTATATCATGTGATTTTGGTAAATACATAGTGCAGTACAACCACTGCAAATTTCCACTCCCAAACTCTAGATATCCATTATATTTTTTTTTCAAAGTTTTGGGATTTGGATCCTGTAGAGACATTGGAGTGTGCTTTGGATCATTACTACCAATATCCTACAACCCTTGCTTGTTGTCTACTGGTTTTTGGTTTGTAGATCTGTTTTCTTGATTAGATTAAGATTTTTTTTGCATTCCAATTGAAAAAACAAAAGTAAAAATTTGTGTGCATAAAGCTTTTGAAGCATTAAAGAGAAAGTGCATTGGTGAAGTGCTTGGTTTGAGATCTTAACAAAAGTTTGGATCTGATTTGTTTCCATGATTGCTTGGTGTTTGAGTTCACATTTTGAAGTTTACAAAGGAAAATATATATTCTCCCTCCCACAGTTATAATTCATTGAATCGAACAAGTGCATTATCATTTTTGCATTGTTTTGGTTGGGTCAAGAGTAAACACCATAAAGTTTAAATAATTTTCCCTTAGACATAAACACCAACCTTAAGAAAAGAATTCGTAAACTTAAATCGATTAGGCTCTTTTATTTAATATCAAACCAACTTTAGATAGGTTTAGGGCCACCAAAATGAAACCTAGAGTCATTAAAGAGTGTACAATCCATTTTTGCAACTAGTGTGTCGGGAAGCTCCTCTAAAACAAAATTTAAGCACGGGTTCGCATCGGGGCAAGTAGGGATATTACCCCTCTCTACTTGTTTTGGTGTTAATGGTATCGCTTCAACTACTACGTATATTGGGGTTTTGTTTGTGCCACACCTATGTATGAGGTAACACCTTCAAAGCTTTGGGCATTGTTACACTGCCCTTACGTGTGATCGGACCTGCGACTGTTTGCCCGATCATTGATTATGAGGTTGGACATATCTCCAGTACTTGGTGTAGATGTTCATTCATGGTCTTAATTCCCGCGGAGGGTGCCCACCTTAATAAAGGGTGCTTTGGGCCGGTAAGGGTTGTTTCATGTTGTTCATCATAATTTCTCCTCATACCTTTACTAGCCAATATTTTCGGGACTTCATGTCCCCCAAAGGGTTGGTTTTCGGAAGGTCCCCTAAGCTATTGATTTACTTGTTGTAGTCCTATATTTGATAGGGGTGAGCTATTTGATTCTGATTCTAGATCGACCTTAGGTTGGATTGTGTTTGATTTACACATATTCTTTTCATCGTGGCTGAATCATCATGTCGGTCCCATCGATTATGAGGACTAGAGCCAATCATGGAGGTACAACCACCTCTCAAGCGACGCAAAATAGGTGACTACAAATTTAAAAAGTCCCATCTTTGGTTTGAGAAGATTGGTTTGGTTGTAGTGGAAGTGGTTGATGAAAGTCCTCCACCAAACTTTAACCCTCCTTTGACTAATCTTGAAGCACCCATACTTATTCAAGTAAGGGAACTTTTTAGTGAACCTTTTTCTTTGTTCAATAATGCTTACACCATGTCAGGACCAAGTATTTCATCCAGTGTGGCTGAGCCATTAATCCCATCTGCGAGTGGGACTAAGGTCATCATGGTGATATCCACATTACCATCCCTGAGCACCATTAGACCTACACCATCTTTTCCTTTTTCTACAGGTCCCTTGATCTGGGAGACACTGATCGTGTCAGATTTTCCATCCGTCAGTTTACCTAACATTCCTACACCCATCCCATCCATTCCAATGCCCACATTTGGATCCTCTTCCAGTGGGGAACCAAGCCTTGGTTTTGTTCTCCCCATTTTGTGTATAACTAAGGAGATTATGTCTTGAGGCCCTCAGGTTGCAGATATGGAGTTCTGAGAGACTACATGACCAACAATACCCTTTGCACAGATGGAAAACCCACTCACCACCATAGATAGTCACAATTTTGCAGATGGAATCCACCACACCAGCTGGCTTCCGGAATGCAGCGGGCCTTGCTCCATGAGGTACAAGTCAATATTATGACGAGCATCATTTTGATATTTAAGCCATTTGATTATGTTGTATCTTAGATTGCTCTAGATTTCATGATATATGCTTGGATATTATGCCTTTTTCCTTGCTTCACCTTGGTGGTTGATATTGTGCCCTAGTAAGTGGTTTTCCTTAGGGATGGGTTTGCTACTGGGAAATCCATTAATGATCCATCATACCGTTCTCGACCATACTACCACTTTCCATCATTATTCCCCTCCATTTCCTTATCTCTTGGGATTTTAGGGTGTATTGACCCAAGAAGGGGTTGTCCCTCATTCTATGGGAAGAAGGGGTTGAAGGTCGAGAGGGGCCGATGTTGGGTAAAAGATAAAAGCATTGTATAAACCTTGCAGATGCTTCGCCCAGGGATCACCCAAGAAAGCAATGAAACATTTATCTTTGAGTAAAGGAGACCCACAATATAATAAAGAATGCTTAAAAGGTTAGTTGAAGGATAGGAAGTCTCATCATGAGCTGACCTAGCATGTCCATGAATATCTAATGGTATGACATGACCATCATCTGGTCACCAAACTAGTGTAATGGCTCTCAGTTGCATGGCTGAGAGAAAGGGGGTCTCATCAAGAGCCAACCATATCATTTCTACTAGGTGTTTATGGGTGACATTGTTGTCATCTGGTCACCATGCCAGGGCAGTGACCTTCAATCTTTCCTTATTCTATATTGAAAGAAAATACAAAGAAAGAAAGATAAAAGGCAATTGATGGGATTGGAAAAAGTGCATTGCAGACAAATGTACCATACACCCTCTACAAAGGCACCAATGAATAAGACACTACGACCCATTATATGTCATGATATCTATGCCCATTGAGTCTTGACCCCAACCACTTCAACCACTTTACATGGCTTAGAGAAGGATCTCTTGGAAACTCTCCTTGACCTAGGGCTAGATCTACCCAATAGGACACCTTGTCAACCCTCCCATATTCAAGCTTGACAAGTCGCATAGTGTCTTTGAGCTGTTAATTGTTTGACATAGTGATCTTTGATGCACATGCTTAGATGCCTTATTTATTGATTGGATTCACTTATCATGATGTTATGACTTGAGATCCTTGGAGGGTGTGCTCATTTGTCTTTGTAGGACCTAGTTGGTGGACAATTTTGGGAGAACAAGCATAGCTTGTGCTTCCATGGGGCTTGAAGCCCATAGGTAGATGCCAAGGGCTTGCATGCTGGATGAGAGAGATCAAACTTGGAAGGCCTTAAAGATAACTTGGACAACTTAACCTAGCCCCCACATGCCAAATGTTTTGCCTAGGAGAGGCAAAATGTCTCTTCTAGAGGCATGACCTCACTTAGGGGGGTTAGGGTTTGGTGGTGTGGTTGATGCATTGGAACTTATATGTTTTGAGAAGAATTGGGCTTTGACCATGAAGGAAGCAACTTGGATACTTGTCATGTGGCTTTGGAAAACCTATACACTCTCCTCCTTCACCAACAACTTGCTCCTAATGCCAAAACGTCCCCTAAAGGGGTGACATCCTTCTAAATTAGGGTTTTATTTGTGCAAAAGTGAAATTTTAAAGGAATTGTTTAATATTATTTTGTAAAAGGGGCAAGATTAGGGTTGTTAACCCCTAATCCCGTGTTTTACACTAAAGTATGTGGAAAAACTATGTTAGCTACATTTTGTATAAATAGAGATCATAAGATCTCATTTTTAACATAACTCTCCCTCATTATGAGAGGACTTGGTCTGAAATTTTTGCTACACTTGGCTCTTTCTGTCTCTTGTGCACTTTTTTATGGCTATATTGATGAATGGTTGATGGAGGAGTGAGGCGCTAGCCTTGGATGATGTTTTCTAGCTCTTATGGTGGATTATCTTGGCATTTCTCTTGATCTTGGTATGGTCTTTTACTATTATGCTATCATTTTTTCAAGTCAAGTAGTTTTATGCTAGGAGCTAGGTGGGAAGTATAAGGGCATACACCCCCACCATAATATTCATTATTTTATGCTTCATCTCATTGATTATACAAGGGTTTGCTAAGAGAAGTATAAAGGCATACACCATCTTAGCTTAAACCCTAGCTAGAGAAAGTTTCCTTGGGAAGTAAAAGGTATTACACCCCCAAGGAGGTAGTTTCTCTATCTCTTTGTTTATTTGACTCCATTAACCCAATAGTAAAGGCACTAGTTATACTTTTTTTCATTGGAGATATAAAATCATTGCCTCGGGAAACACAATTTTTGATCTTTTGAAAGGTTTCTTGCTTGAAGTTGGTTGGCCTCATTGAAAGGAGTCTTCCCCTACTAGAGCACCCCCTTTCTCCCACTACTTCTTACTGATTTTATAGAATTACATCTTCAGCCATTAGGGCTGCAGAAACCCTAACTTATTTACTTGAATAACTCTCTTACCAACCATTGGATTTTGCTCAAAGTTTGCACACTTATTCTCCTTGGTCCAACGCACTTTTTGGCAAAGTTTGAGGGGATGTCAATGGCTAATTTTCTTGCTGTAATACATTGAATGTTACAACCATAAGGCTGATATAATTTTCTGCAGAAAAGTGTTTACAACATCCTTATCTTTTATTGCTAGGTTATTGGTTCTTCATCTTGAGATTAGCTAGTCATTTACTAGTCTTTCTCTTGCATTTTCTACTTGATCTCTAGCATTTATTGAGCAGTTTATAGTACCATATTATTGCTGATATATAGTGTTATCTATTGCTGCAAATTAGGGAAAACAAGATTAACTTTATGATGCAACTAACATACATCATTGCAAATTGTCTTTTCTTGTGTCTCAGGTAGGTATTTCACCATTTGCAGGTTACTCAACATACTTGGAAACCCTTGGATCTTCCCAAGACTTCATTCCACACATTTCACTCCACTTATAATTGACCTCTAGGTGCATCACTTCCACCTCTTTCCATCTCCATCTCAATCCCCTTAGGGTCGTCAGGATCGCCTCCCTAGAGTGACCTAGTCACCCTTGAAGTGCAGAACCTACATCGAGGTGACATTGGGTGTAGGATTCCCAAGTTGTAGCACTTGCTTTGTGGTTGGGTTGGGCTTTGCCCAACCTACAACTTGTGCTATAACAAGTTTTAGCATGGGGGTGGCATTCCTTTCACATCCACCATTCCTATGAGCAGCTTGATGTTGACAGGTGATGGTTTACCTTTTGGATAGAACATTCCTAGTGGTTTTGGGGTTGTCCTTGGTCAAGTTGGGGGTAGTAGTATGTGAGAAGGGTTAAAATTCCCATGGGTTAACACACCTTTCCCTGGGGGCATGTCCCTTGGGGGGGAATTTTCACAATGGGGAAGCTTTCCCTTTATCAATACCCCAGGTCCTGGAGGGTTCTTTCCTAGGACTAATCTTGCGAATGTTTTCCTTTAGGGTATACACTTGTCCCTGGGGGAAATCCCCTTGGGGGAATGTCTAGTACAGGAAGCAGTCATGCTCCTGGAAGTCCCACCATCCTTGGAGTCACTCAGTCTTTGGGAGCACCTCATCCCTCTGGTAGTACGAATGTAGGGGGACCCCAAGTTTCATATGGGATTGAAAAGACTTCATCTCCCTCCCAATATTCATTTTCTCATATGCCATATTCCTTCCTTGCAACATTAGACTTTCCCGATCTGTCGCATTTGACAAATGATCCTATTTCCCACAACCCTTCATAGCCGATTATTCCTATGAAGCTGCCATCAGACATACCCAAATTTGATGAAACTCCAGGAGAAGACCCCTCCACACACACCATGACATATTGTTTTTGGTGTTCGTACAACTCTTTGATGGATGATAGTGTGAGGTTGTGTCTTTTCCATAGATCCCTGACCGGAAGTGCTGCCAAATGGTATATTGAATTAAAAGGTGCTTCCTTTGAGAGTTTCAATGACTTGAAAATGGTGTTTCTAACAGATTACAAATTACCCATATGGTATGAGATAAGAGCAAAGCTCTTGACATCACCGTGTCAAGACACCGCCACCCACATTTCTAATCATATACATGAGGGGTGATGAAGGCATAAGATGATCAAGATCCAGATCCCATATAAACTCTTGATGGAGTGGTTCACCAAATCCCTCCTTCCAACCATTTCCAAGGATGTAGCTATGGTTGATGTGGCTACCGAGGAGAAAGCCATTATGTGTGCCCAACACTTAGATTTGATCTACTCCCAGTCGGGTACTCTTTATGTCACTATCCCACATGCTCCTAGGCTGTCGATAGATCCTAAGAATCCAAACCCCAAGACCCCATGCCGAAGGTGTGGTTGGTTCTATTTCCCATGCCTCTGTGAACCAATTAGCTGACCAGATGGATCACAGGTCTGTTTCGTTACACCCATCAAGTTCTAGTTCTAATGCTCAAACTGCCATGGTCCCTAATCAAACCTCTGAGGTGAATTCGGTGCAGTCCATGCAACTGAAGAATTCTTAGCAACTTGGAGGAAAGAAGAAGAGGAATAAGAAAAAAAATTCCAATACTGAGAAAGGGACTGCTCCCAACAAAAACAATCAAGAGAGGGGAACAAAAGATAAAAAGAAGAGTTAGTTCCCTTGCATGATCTATGGAGAGGCCCGTATTACTCATCAGTGTCCTAGGAAGGATGAAATCCATTGTTGTTTGACACAACAAAAGGCCCCCAAACAACTTACTGTTTTAACTCATCCTTTTCCCCCTCAACCTCAACACGTGGCTGCAAAAAATCCTGCCCCTCTACAAGGGCGCATGGAAGGTACCCCTCATCATGAGGGGTGTTGGACCTCATAAATAACACATTTTACGATGTCATTTAGTCATTTTTCATTCACTTTACCCCTTCATCATCATTCCCTTTATCACCGATATTTTCACATTTAACTATTTCTACCGTATATGAGCTTCACATGGCATACTTACACTAAATTGGTTGATTTCCCATGTTTTTATGATTACTTAGGGAAGATATTGTTATTTCCTAACTTACCTGTGCAATTATGAAACTATTGACAATTCTGATAGTTAAAATTTCCACATCATTTCTGAATAGACGAAGAGGAATCTCGCAAATAAAAACCATTGGTTTTGTGTAGAATAGGGTCATTTAGGTGACATGAGAGGAAACTCTGCAAAACGTGCAAAACAAGGGGCATATGGTTGAGATTCCCAAAAATGGTCTAACTAGCCTGCAATTTTGTAGCTAAGTGGTTTGACCAAGTGGCAACCCATACCCATGAATTTGGACTCATGGATCTCATGGGATATGTTGTATTATCTTATTCAAACTATCTTAGATGAAAACCAAGATTTGGTGGAGGATATATCCACATGTTTAGGATCTAAGATTTGTTGGTTGTAGATCCACTTGTTTAGGATCCAATCTCATCTTGCTGTAACTCCTTTTCCTTTTGTGAAGGAGAAGATATATGTATAAATATGAGAGGATGTCATTCAATTCATAGTTAGTAGTGAAAGATTTAGAGAGTGTAAGGAGAAGGATCTTTGTAATCATTTGAATGCTTGAATAAAGAGCTTGTTGTTGCAGATCAAGAGTTCTTTGTTGTAGTCCTTCTTAGCAGCATATGCCAAGATAGGCATGACCCCATCTCTCTGGTATACACTGCCCAAATAGTTTCCTTTTGTTGTGTGGTGTTATTTTAGTAGTTGCTCATTTCATTTCCTCTTCATTTCTTTATGCTCTTTCATTTATGCAAGCATGGTTTCCCTACAGAGTTAGACATTGAAGACTGAGTTTCTTTAGTAATCACAAACTAGTTGTTGCTCTTGCTTGTTAACCAAAGGAATGTGATTAAAAGTTGGAACATAAGTCCATTGACCTCATTTGAATTATGTAGACTTTCATTTCTGCAATTCCATTTTTTCATGTGTGATCGATCGAGTGTGGTGTGCATCAATTCATCCCTTTGAGTGATTTTATTTCCAATTTGATCAAGCTACAAGAATTAGTCGAGCCATGAAATAGCTAACTTATCATTGTAACATAGTACTTATATCCTTGACTTTGATTCTTGGAAGTGTCTTGTCAAGCAAAAGTAATTTTGAATTCAACTTGCTTAGTCTAGAGTTAGCTACATACTCGTGCATATATTTTGCCAGCATCTCACAAGTCTACAAACACCAGATTGATTGATTTAATGTAGCAAAGTTCGATCAATAGAACTTACTGACATTTTTGGTGCCATTGCCGGGGAGATGCTAAAGGGAATAGGCATTAGTAATTTTATTTTTAGTCCTTTCATTTTGATGCATGGAAAAGAAGGCTACTCATGTCAATTCTCAACTTGGTGACAATAGGGTCTTAGTAGCATGAGTTGTATGAATACATGCTTTGGTTTCAAATTTGCTTTTTGTAGAAGTTATAATTTTTATTGTTCAAAAAGATCCCTTTGCACGAATCCATGTGCAAGATAGGATTATGAGCCAGTAGATAATTTTCAAAGATGCTCAAGCATTTTTGAGTAAACGAAGATGCTACTCCAAGAAATATCTCAAGTCCTCACAACAACAGGAAACATTTCTGCATCTCAGGAGGAGCAAATTATGACAGCCATTAATAACACACCTGCATTCTAGGAAATATAAGATCAAAATTACCATGAACAACAAGAAGATCTAGAGGCTTTCCCTGATTCTCCTTATAAATATGCAGAGGAGATTAAAGAGCCATCAATAACAATCGATGGAGAGTAGGCATTGGAACCTGAGATTGAATAGTTTCTTGCAAGCTTGTACCAAGATCCTTTGTGCAAGATCCAAATCTTCGAAGATCCACATGGTATGATAAAGGAAGACATGCAAGCCAAAGTTGTTGATGAAGAAGAGAATCAAATGAGTATTGACTACATTGAAGAATGGTTCCAAACCATCATCAGGCTAATGAATCCTTCCTTTCTTCAACACTTCTTGGTACTAAATCAAACAGAATGGATGATTCCTCACATCCAAGCAACTATTACGGTATATCTTCCATACTTGTATATGAGTGTATTCCTAATCTTGTAATCAAACACACCAACTAATTCTTCACATCCAAGTAGCTATTAAGGTATGTCTTCCATACTTGAATATGAGTGTAATCCTAATCTTGTTATACACATGGATTCACTGTAAATATTATTATACTTGAGAAGAGGCTCTTGTTTTTCTCAAGTAGGGTAGGGTAGTGAATAAGATTTCAAATAAATGATTGACTCCAAATATAGCAGTAGCCTAGTTTAATAATAAGGAGTCATTTCTGGAGATCATCATTATATCTCTCTTCCATATGCAATTTTTTTCTATGAAGATGAGCCAATCATCAATTTGGTAGCACGAGGAGCATGTGCTATTTTGTTTGAAAAGAGTAAGCACTCATGAATATGCCACAAATTGTAAAAAAAAGGATTTGAAACAAGATCGACACAAACCTGTAATTGTTGAGGAAAGTGATGATGTTATGTTCAGAATGAATGCACATCTGGTGCATAAGTTAAAAAAGAAAACAAATGTAGGTGGCATTGATATTGGCCAAATACAACTGAAACATTTTTAAGCTGAGAGTATTCTCCCTTCTAGAACATGTTTTGCAAAGAAATTCAAGCAACCCCTCGTTTTGACTGTTTGTTGATATTTGTAACAAGTTTTTGATTCATCTTTGATCGAAGGCATTGGAGAATTTATAGACCAGATTGGTGTTATCATATAGTGGGGAATTTGTAAAGAAAAAGAGTATTTGAAAGATATAGTCTTTGTCTTAGATTTGTGCTTTTTGGATTTTGAAGGATATACATGGCAATTCGAATCAGTTCACGAAACTCGTGTTAACTAGAAGAGGAATATTTTTGGGTTCATTACACATAAATGAAGGTGAATCTTGCAAATCCGCCACATGGGTTTTGTGGAGGACAAACCCATTTGGGCTCTTCCCTAATGGTTTGCCAAAATTTCAAGGGATCTAGGCAATATGGTGGATTTTACAAACTATTATTTCCCATAATTTCACTACCAAACTGACCGAATTTTTTTTCGGGGTTAGTTGTGAGAAATTGAAGATGAAATTTGAAAATCCACCACATGGGTTTTGTGGAGGACGAAGCCATTTAGCTTCTCATGTGATAATTTTCTAAAATTCTGAAGAAAATGGGAGATACAACGATTCTTTGAACTGATATTTCTTAGAATTGAGGATTCGTGCTCTGTTTTGTTTTGAGATCCATGAGAAATGGATCTAGATTGTTGTTGAAGATTCGGTGGACCGTGAATATGGAGGGGATCATAAAGGAGATCCCATATAGAGGAGGAAAATCACAAAGCTGCCGAACAAAACATGATAATTTTGCATTGCGTTTTGTTGCAGCAATGAACGAGCTTCTACTTTCAAAGTCTGAACCACTCATTGATGACGAGTGCAACACAGAACGATGGGGCCATATAAGAGACAAGACATGAAGGTTCTTTGGAAGATTTAGATTTAGGTTTAAGACTTGGTACCAGTTCTTCAAAGGTGCCAATTCCATCAACTTACAAGAATATCAAGCTACAACATCTTACAATCATGGGAGTGAACTGCCACTTTGTTAAACTTTGAGTCTCTCTGGTGATTTGTCCTCACTCCAATTTCTCAACAAGAGTATGATTTTGAGAACTCTCAGAGTTTGTGGAGGACAAAACTACCATCTATAACGCCATTTCTATTTGAGAAGGAGGATACAATAATTGATGAAGTGACTAGACAACTTCACTTGTTCTTATTTATAGCAGTAATTTTTTTTTGAAAGTTGAAACATGTAAAAACTTTACATATGAACCGGAACCATGCAAATCAAGGTTATATATATATATATATATATATATGGAATGCTTTCAATTTTTTTAATGGAAGTTGGGCGAATCGACCGCAATGAAAGGTCAAGAGTAATGATCAATGATCTCATCATGCACTATCTCATGTGTTTCAACATGAATGTCACTTTAAGGAGGCAACCCATTTTATGGAAACACATTTGAATTCATGGAATGCTTGTTGTTCATTCATGTGTACTAATAATTGGTGGCATCTAGCATAATGTTACTTGGAAGGGCTTCATGCATCAAGGCAAGAAATGGATTATTATCTCTTTTTGAAAAGGAAAGTGTTGTTTACAAATTTCAGGAGGAAAATCCAGTGACTCAATTACTCTTCATCATTTGTGGGTATTTAGAGAATTACATTGGGTCCTAGTGCTCTCAGTAGAAGCTTGGGTAAAGAAAGTAAATTACCAAATCTATCATGCAATACCAATTCAAGATTTTACAAAGCTAAACTTGAGGTAAAGTAAGCAAAAGTTTCTTGATTTATTAAAAGTTTAGGACAACTTGATAAAATACCACTAATGTTATTTCCATTTACTTTTGCCTTCAGACCATTGGTTATACTCAGCTCTAAAAAGTCAAATCTCTACTCTATTTTAAAAAAGACAACGAGGTAATACCTGTATATTATAACATAAATCAAAAGTAGTAGTAAAAAAACTCTACCCTCTGCTCTCTTTTAGTTAAAATTCTTTCAAGGGACAAAGACATCATATTTTTCAATTCACTACATGTACACAAATGATACACGAAAATCTGGTCATGAATTGCAAATATGACAAAGTTGCAAATATGTCTTATGTGCCACCAAATGCACATGAGTGATGAGTATACTGGACAAAAGACCACATATTAAGTACTTACCTTGTTTTCACGAGGGCATGCAAACCCTCAGGCATGGAGGAGATGTTCACCATTTTTATCACCCTTTTGGTTAAATTACCTCATTCCTTCACTCAAGGAACACCCCATTTACCATTATACATCTCCTTATGCTTTAGTGGTTGATTAATGTCAATTTTCCTTCATTTTTAATGGATCGAAGAATATTATGCTTGCTTTTCTAATGATAGTTTATGAGTTCAATTGCTTTGCTAATGATAGTTTGTAAGTTCAATTTCTATGGCTAGAATTCAATTCAGTAGCCATCTCCATGATCAGGACATTAATGCAACTTCAAAGGAAAATCTATCTAATGGTTTTTTTTTTTACAAATGCACCAATATGGATCCTTGTTGTTCAGAAAATGCCTAGGTCAATCTCATAAACTTCCAGCTCTCAGTCGAAGGTCCGGTCAACTAGAAGGGATTTTGCAGCTACAAAAAGGTTGTAACATCCATATTTATTTTCTCTAAGGCACTTTTTTCACAGATATTGCAAGTAGATGGGGATGGAATACAATATTTTGAGACATGGGTTTTGTGTCCCATGTAGAAAATTGAGTAATAAGTGAGGGAAATCTCTAGAAAATGCATAATGAAGAATTTATAAGTAATCTTTGAAGAATTTTTTTATATAATTTTTAGAATTTCCTGTAGGTGACTGTTTGCAAAGGCAATTTTGCAGCTTCATTTGAGAATAAATGGCAATTAATCTCAAAATTCCACAACATGGGTTTTTTGCCCCATATAACAAATTGTGTAAGTAACAGATGAAATTTGCAGGAAAAACATGACAAGGGATGCACCGACATGTTTTCAAATTGATTTTATAAACATTATCATCATTTTTGTAAGTAGTTTCAACCATCTTTATATAGCTAATTTTTAGTTTTGAATGGTTGCACACATCCCAAGACTAAATTGATACTTCGAGATGATTTCAAATCAGTATAATATGCTTATCCACCTATCAACCATGATTTTCAAAAAAAATCAAATTTTCATCTTTCTGTAGCCAATTTGTAGTTTTGAAGGGTTGCACACATTCCAAGACTAGATCACAGCTTTGAGGTGATTTGAAATCAGTATAAGATGCTCATCCACCTATCGACATTGATTTTTAATATTTTTGAATTTTCAAGTTTTCAACCATGAATAAAGATCAAATTTTCAGCATTTCTGTAGCAATAGTTCAATAACATTCAACATATTCAAATTCGTCCTCAACATCAACCTTAGTTATCCTCTTCAACAACAACACTCTTTAAACCTTGAAGTTCAGATCAACATCATTAACAAAACTTGTCCAACAACAGATCATTATGGAAGAAGAAAAACCTATAAGCAATCAAAAAATGACCAACATCTTCATTTTCACATCATTTTCCTCTCATATTAGCACACCAGAGTCATATAAGCATACAACAGGTGAGCCATAGTTCAACATTTGTCTTTCAGACCACCAGGAGAAGGTAAAGTTGGGTAAGCAATTACTGTTTCTAGGTAGTCATCTAACTGGGAATTCATGTACATAAAATTCTTGAAGCTTTTCATATTTTCCATTCCTTCACTTTACATTTCATATTCCATTATCTACCCATCATCATCCATCTCCATGTGACATCGATGAATTTGAAAAAAACAAGTGTAAAACAAATTATTTCCACTTAGGTCTTGTATCTTATATACCCGAACACTACCTCCTATGTATCTTTGATTGCATGAGGACATGCAATGATTTGAGCGTGGGGGGGATGTTGGACCTCAAAAATAAAATATTTTACGATGTCATTTAGTCATTTTTCATTCACTTTACCCCTTCATCATCATTCCTTTTATAACTCATATTTCAACATTTAACCATTTCTACCTTATACGAGCTTCACATGGCATACATACACTAAAGTGGTTGATTTCCCATGTTTTGATGATTACTTAGGGAAGATGTTGTTATTTCCTAACTTACTTGTGCAATTCTGCAACTATTGACAACTCTGCAGTTGATTGTTAGTTCTGATAGTCAAAATTTTCACATCATTTATGAACTGATGAAGAGGAATCTCAAAAAGTTAAATATGGGTTTTGTGCAGAATAGGGTCATTTAAGTGACTCACGAGGAAACTTTGCAAAAAGTGCAAAAAAAGGGGCATATGGTTGAGATTTCCAAAAATGATCCAACTAGCCTACAATTATGTAGCTAAGTGGTTTGACCAAGTGGTGGACCATACCCACGAATTTTGGCACATGGATCTCATGGGATATGTTGTTATTATCTTATTCAAACTATCTTACATCAAATCCAAGATTTGGTAGAGGATAGATCCACATGTTTAGGATCTAATATTTGTTGGTTGTAGATCCACTTGTTTAGAATCTGATCTCATCTTGTTTTAACTCCTTTTCCTATTGTGAAGGAGAAGCTATATGTATAAATATGAGAGGATATAATTCAATTCATAGTTATTAGTGAAATATTTAAAGAGTGTAAGGATAAGGATCGTTGTAGTCATTTGGATGTTGGAATAAAGAGCATGTTGTTGCAGATCAAGAGTTCTTTGTTGTATTCCTTCTTAGCAACATATGCCAAGAGAGGCAGGCCCCCCCCCTCTCTATTATAAGTTGCCCAAATAGTTTCCTTTTGTTGTGTGGTGTTATTTTAGTAGCTACTCGTTTCATTCCCCATTCATTTCTTTATTCTATTTCATTTATGCAAGCATGGTTTCTTTACAGAGTTAGGGATTTAAGACTAAGTTTCTTTAGTAATCACAAAACGAATTGATGCTCTTGCTTGTCAACCGAAGGAATGTGATTAAAAGTTAGAATATAAGTCCATTGACCTCATTTGAATTCTATGTACTTTCATTTCGGCAATTCCATTTCTGCAAGTGTGATCAGCCGAGTGTGGTGTGCATCAATTATGCCTTTGAGTAATTTTTATTTCTAGTTTGATCAAGCTACAAGAATTAGTTGAGCCATGAAGTAGCTATCTTATCATTGTAACAGAGCACTTGTATCCTTGACTTTGATTCTTGGAAGTGTCTTGTCAAGCAAAAGCAATTTTGAATTCAACTTGCTTAGTCTAGAGTTGGTTTCCTACTCCTACATATATTTTGCCAGCATCTCACAAGTATACGAACACCAGATTGATGAATTTAATGTAGCGAAGTTCAATCAGTAGAACTAACTGACAAGGGGTCTTCCTCAAATGCTTCTATTTTTCTGTGTGACCAGATAGTTAATTTGTAGACTCGAACCAAGAACTACGACACTTCTGAGCCTACTCTTTTTGTTCACGAATCAACATCTTCTTCCTAGCTCGATGGCCCTATTCTGATTGAGAAGCCATCTTTTGACACACTGCTTCACCCCTTGAAGGGCATTCTTCAATGAACGACACATAATCCAAATTCATGCCCCCCCCCACAACTACAATATTGTGGAAGACTTAGCCCATGCACCTTATTCCATGTCTACGCTTGAAGTCCTCCAAAGCTTCCCATCGCAACGAAAAAGACTTATTGTTTTATATAGGCAGGGTTGATCCCTCAGAGTCGAGTTTGATAACCTTTGATTATGATCAGGTTACTCATAGGCTCTCTCATCAAGTCACCTTCCAGATGAAAGTGCGATCTATGGGGAAAAACATCTTCCGAACTATGGTTGATGAAGGAGCCTCGACTTGCATCATGTCTATTTTTTTTTGGAAGGTCCTTGACTCTCCTAAGCTCAACACTTTTGCAACATTGTTGAAAGCATTCGATGGACATATGTTCCAGTCCCATGGGATTATCACTGCCTTACCCATTGATTTAGGTGGTAAGACTATCTTTATTTTTGTGGAGGTCATCGATGCACTTCTTAAGTACAACTTCTTACTTAGGCACACTTGGTTATACGAGATGACTACAATTGTCTCATTAGTATTTAGGGTCTTACGCTTCCCTCATCAACGAAAAATTGTGACAATTGATCAACTTGGGTTCTGTACCCCAAACCTTGGATCTAATGTGAGGTGTAATGTACCCTTTGTTAGTGATACCCAACAATCTTACATGGATGTTGGTGTGGGGATGTTCAAATAATCTTCTCTCATGGGAATATTCCCTCTCCCCCACCACCTTCCATTACGAACGTTGCTCCTATCAACATGATATCTTCGTCTACTAGTGGATCCCTTGGGTCTTTCGATCCTTGGGTGGTACCACGTCCTGAGGATGTTGAGTCTTATGGAGCTTCCATGCCACTCACAATGGTTGAGATTGTTGATACGATGATATCGTCAGCATTAACTGATACTAGTCAACATATCCATCCTTATATGGGGTGTGATCACCCTACTCCACCCACAAGGGTTGTTGACTCTCTGCATTCACATGATTTCCTAGATAACGAGTTTCCTTCGGAGAAGGCCATCCTAGATGTCATGGAATCCATAGTTGAGCCAAAGGATGAGGTGACACATTGATCATATTGTCCTAATCAAGAACTAATGAGAGTTAGCATGATGAGTCTTGATCCAGAACTAGGGGCATTTGTAGGAGCATCCAATGAAACCCATAGTCTTAACCCTTTTCATCTCGGTCATATTCTTTGGAACTTGCCACCGAATTCTCTACTTCCCCTTCCTCTGAAGATTTGTGTTTCATACCTCCTTCACGTCTTAATGGATCTCATCAAGGTGTTATTATAGCTCATGAAACCATTCATGACAAGTATCTCCAATTGCATAAATTTGTTAATATGTGGCATGGCCCCGACATGGTGTGCCATATGATGTTGACATTCGCTCATGAGTTCATTGATTATGAAAATGTTCCTTGGCCTAAGCTTAGTAATGGGCTCTATCTTATGTAAAACATTAATATGCATAATGCTTTGTACATAGGTGTGTGGTGTGAGTGATTTTTGTTTTGCATATATCATATCCAAAAAATCCAAAAATATTTTCTTTTTGAGATTTCACTATGCATTTTGACCCTACAATCTAGTTTACATGTGCTTGAAAGGATTATGGGGACTCTTTTTTTATAGAAATGGTGACTTCCATTGAACTTGAGGTACGTATTCCTGACCTAACATATAGGGATAGGTTTTTCCCTATGATACCATTTTGCATTATTAATCATATGTTTTGCTGTCACTATGTCTTAGGTTCGATCCCATCAGGTCGCTGTTGAGGAAGAGATATGAATTATCTTACTTGAGCATTTTCGAATCTTGCCTGGATAAGAAAAGATAGTCGAGAATATCATCCTATGTTTTATAGCCTTAGAAAGTATTTCCTAGTCCACAAGTATTGATTACAAGTGTTTAGGCTAGTTTTTTAAGGAAAGAATGTTGCGAAATAACATCAAATTTTTATGTAATTTTTTGAAAATTATACAGATTACCGAAAATAAATGTGGAGATCAAAATAAAAAGTAACCAAGTCACAGATACATGCAGATGAGATAGAATAGCAATCACTTTATTTCATTCCAAGAAATGAAAGTATTTTTCTCTTTACAAAATTCTTGTGAGGGCATGGACCAAAGTCAAATTTAGATATCCATGATGAAAACCATACAAAAGGACTCTGACAAGAAGTAAAAGCTGGACTTTAAAATCTGGATCAACTTGCCACGGATTGCTGCCCATTTGACTCTGCACAATATCCTTTATCAACTATGAAATTTAATCCATAAATAGACAAGTATACACAAACTATCAAAGATATATCAACACCTTTGAAACAAACATATGAATGATATGGTTCAGCTTTGAACCTTGCTATCTACAATAGGACCCTGCTGTTACAAAGAGAATTAGGCCTTTAATGAACTCAAGAATGAATGAAAACTGAACTATCTCATGAAAACAAAAGAGCAAATCTTAGTATTGATTTCTCCTTCTATTCTCCCCTTGTTCTTCCTTCTCTTTTGGCTTTTATGAATTCCAATCAGTTGAAGTAGTTCGACTACCTCCTTTAGTTAAGTTAATTAAACTTAACTAATTTTAGTTTAGGGGAAGTAATAATAATAATAATAATAGTTTAGGGTCTTTATTTAATAATAACTAAGTAGGTGGGACCCCCTTGTGACTCCCTTTTTATTCTTTACAAAAATAAACACAATTAGATAACCATTTAAACACATGACTCCTTGTAGCTCCCATAAATATTTCCAAAATTTGAGTATTAAATATTAGAAACAATTCAAATTATATCCAAAATATGTAAACAACCTCATTATCCACAAAATAGTTTGATGTCCAAAAATTTCTGCAGGCCATTGTCTTCAACAACTCAATCATATACACATAAATTAAAATCCATATTTGCCACTTTGAGAGGCAATCCTTCTTCTGTCACTGCTGTGCACTTTGGACTTCCCAGAATTAGCCTTAGGTTGATTCGAACCTTGAGGCTTAATCTCACTAATAACATGGGAGGAATCATCCCTTAGTTGCATACGTGAGGACACTGATTTTGATGAGTCATTTGAAGGAGATGAGGGGGAAGCAACAACTTTACCTTTGCCTTGCACATGGGGGACCTCGGTTTTAAGAATTTTGCTAGCATGAGAGAACTGAACAGGTGAATGTACAGGGGAAATTTGAACATTAGGATTTACAGGTGGATGAGGAGGAGGTAATGACAAGTTGGGCCAGACACAATGGTGGGAGACTGCCAGATGAACAATCTCCTTGATGATAATGAGAGGGAGTATAGCCCCCCCGGTGGAAGGAGTAGAGTTGCTATCCCCCCGGTGGAAGGAGTAGACCCGGTTGGTTTCTGCATTAATGAAGGAAGGGTTGGACCCCACTGACCTGCCTAACTAAGATTCCTGGGGGCCCTAGTGATTGCTCGCTTTCATTTTCTCTGGTCCAGGACAGTTGTTCTAAGTGGGGGTCAACTTCACTTCGGGCCACTTCACTCAATTGAACTTCCTTCCTTCTGGTTAGTGATGTTTGGCCTCTCTATCCATCCATCCAACTATCAACGATTTCGAGCATGCTTTCATTTGGATGTCTTGTTCCAGGGCTGCATAGAGGTTGAGTCGGTTTAAGCTGAGAGAGTGTTGGAATATTCATGGGGCATTCTGTACTCAGATGTGAAATGATGTTTTCATGCAAATCTCAGTGGAATTGGTTCAATTCTCCTAAGTTTTAGATCTGTGAATGTATGCTCTGTTTTATTTATCTCTGTTATCTTTCATGTTCTCATTGTGTAGGTCTCTCTAGAACATGTGGTTGTAATATGATTCTTCTGGTTATTCACTTAGATCAATATGTTCAAATGAAGTGTGCATATAATGTGGGTATAATTGAATGATTTTCCTTCTCATCTCTTCTGGCTATTCATTTAAATCCTGCCAACAACATTGATTTATCTGCCAACCATTCCTGTTTGCCGGGGCGATCTCCTTCCCGTATCGATGTCGGCCCGCTTGAAAAGGTAAGGTAAGCGTTCTTTTTTCTTTCTTTCTCCCTTTCTTTCTCTCGATCGGTGAGGTGAGCACCTTAAAGTTGTCAATCTAATTTATAGAACTTTTCAAGTGTGAACAAGTCGATCTCCAAACCCTTTATATGAGATCGATTCACATTGCAGATGTAATAATGAGATAATGATGCGAGGCTCGACCGCTGTTCCTACCATTCAGAATTCATTTTGGGTCGATCTCTGTCGTTAATACGTAGATAAGAGAGAGCCCAACTCTTTTGAAGGTCTAGCCTATTATTCATGAAAAGGTCGATCTCCTCCCCAACCTCCAACTCTCTCTCTGTTCGATCAGAGTGCGTTGACCTGGGCCAACAACAGCGCTGTCGACAGTGAAAACAACTCGATTCTTCAAACCTCTACGGATCTGATACTCAATTTTCCCATTTGTTTTGGCCATTGTTCCTCTAGTAAGTCATTCATTCGATGGCTTATCTGGTCTTGAGCTCATTATCCCCCTGATTCTTTTCATCTATTACTAATCTATCATTATCGAAGATGATCAACGACCTCGACTTCATCTATCTAGATCCAGTCATGCTGCTCACTAATCAACTGGGACTTTCTTAGCAACCCCTCGCCTGCTTCCTTATAGTAACCGATATATTTCTATCGAGATCTTTCATCCCAAAAAAGCGAATTCTTTTCAGTAAGTTCCACTGCCTTACCAAAAGGTTTACACATGCAAGCTTATCATCATCGTTCCTATTCCCCGATGCTATCCTTGTCTACGTTGACCTGAGCGAAATCGACCTCTATAGAGAGCCATGCCGCTAATTATCCCAGACTTCCTGTTTATAGTTCTATCGCAATCTTGACACAGATCCACATCTCATCTAGATCGATCTCTAGTCATTCCTTTTGTGCGAGCAAACTGATCACTAGCCTATAATCTTAAGAGGTTCCTGATTTGTCCACTTCGATATCGACCTACCTTTCCAGTTGATTCGCCTATGGCCCGGCTGACATCGGGGCATCTCCCTCAGCCGAGGATGGACATTGATCACCTTGTATTTGTCGACTTCTCCCTCATTCTGCCTATGTAAGCACTATCTTAAATAGCTACAGACCCTTCGATTTGGATATACTCTATCAATGACAATGCTTGCTTTTAGTGAGACCTAAAAAAACCCACTAAGTTCCTATGCCTTTTCCGTTCCTCCGTATACTGATTCTCTTGTAGACCATGTTCATCCAGTTGATTTGATCGATCGATACTGATCTTATTGATGCTTCCCTAGTCTATCGCTTGACTGATTGATGTCGACTATTCGCGTTTCCTCCCGCTTCTGTCTAGTGCCATTGATCAACCTTGGTATGACCTCGATTTAGTCTATTGCCTGTGATCCTATTCCCACTTGCCAGTATCATCCCAATATTCATGGATCTAGCTGTGTTACTGCCTATCAGTGGTGCTGCCTTACCAGTATATTCCGTGACTTGGGTCTCCATCACGCCCACCAATGCCCGTGATCCGATCCGGTCCGTTTCGATCCGACCTGATCCGATCCTCCGCCGCGACTCCTTAAAGTTTTCAATGGGCATAGCTATGTTTCCAGTTTCCACATATCCACTCACATCTCCCTATCGCCCTGTCTTCCATAGTTCATGTTTACCCTATTGATGGATTCGAGTACCCAGAGATGGGGAAAGTGGAGGAGTTGAGAAACTCCCTCTCCCGGTCGCTCTCTATCCGGCCAACCTCCCTCTTTCAAACTTTAAGCGAGTCATCATCATTATTTGGTAATCTAAAGAGCTCTAAAGATCCCAATCTCCATCGTTTTTTCCCAATCTTCAACATGAGGAAAGACATTATGACTAGTTTCCACTTAAGGTAGATTAGATCCACGAGTATTCTCATCATGGGGAACATCATCTATGTCATCATCTCCATAAAGAGTCGTTTACCTACTATCATAATGAGGGTATGCATTTCCCGAGTCGTTTACCTACTATCATCAATCACGAGGAAATACATTCTCATGTTTCCCAATCCTCATCATTCCCATAAAGAAAGTCTTCCCAGCTGCGTTGAGCAGTTGTTTCTCCCTCTTATTAAAAGCTGGAAGTTCTTTTAATAGATCCATCTTCTCGGCAAGTTCATTTCATATAAATCATATAAATAAATTAGTGTTTAATTTGAAGCTTTTCATTTTCATCGAGTGTCCAACTTTCTCACGATAGACTATGTCAAAGTCACACTACGCAAGATCAAATAGCGGGAGATCAAGGCGAAGCCTTTTAGAATTAGAAGCATTTCAAATTGGAAGGTGAAACCTCAATCGAATCAGTCGAAATCCATCGGGAAAAAGAATGGACTACTAAGGAGCAATAGGGAAAAGGAAATGCAAAGAGAAGTTGCATGGTCATCGCTCATGGGGGTTTTTAGGTAACCACGGCGCTACTAACAAAGAATAGTATCCGAAACTCTTTTCATTTTAATCTTGCCGCGAGGTACTGGCACTCAAAAGGAAATGATTTCTCTCTTATATGAGGATACAACACCCCCGGAGAACAATCAATGAAAATCCCCTCAGGCTAGAACACACAAACAAGTGGTATATATCAATCAGATCAATAAGCGCACGTGCAAAGAGCGAATGAATGAGGACGAAGTGACAGAGAAACCAATGAAATAGTGAATTGTGTGGATAGGAAACGTCATGTACTAAGGTGGGTGGGAATATTGGTTGATTCATTAGGGGTTCCTAATTTCTTTCCCACCCCTCCTTCTATGCTGGGGGGTGAATCAGTATCAAGTACAATTTTTTTTTTTTTCAACTTATACTTCAACCAGATTATATATTCGATTATATCCAATGAACAATAAACAATAGTAGAAGAGTTACACCAATACACCGCAATACAACATGCACAATATATGAGAAATAATCAATAGTTATTGTTCAAGGGAAGTAATGACTTCCAAAGGTAGCTACAACTTCCAAATATAAAGGGAGGGATAAACATCCAAAAGGAAGATACAATCCTCAAATATCAAGAGAGGGTTGACCTCTCTATCCTTGCCCCTTCCTTCCATCGAAAAATATATGAGAGATAATAAAACTTTACATTAAATTATCACCATCAACCAACCATCACATATAACCTGATAATGCTTCCTGAGACTTCTTCAACTTCTGCAATTCTTCACTTCTTGGAATACTCTGATCTTATAGATGATATTACTTAATGTATTCTATGAAACTCCTTCAAGTTTCACTCCTTGAATCCTCCCAAAAAAGGAGTTATAGAGAAAATGGTAGACCTTATTGAATTTTGGTTTATTTAGGAGAGCGAACTTGTACAAAATGCCCCGCGCTCAATATTTAACATAAGATTCTGAAATTCGTACACAGGAAACTACAACTCTTACTCTTTTCAATGCAATTGGTCTCACTTCATTTGGATTCTCTATGAAGACGTTATAACTGTTTAACCCAGAACACCTTTTTATGACTAGCTTAGAACACATCACCAAAATACTCATCCTCCCTTAAAATTCGGCCTTCTTTACTTCAGATTTCCTCTGAAATTCGACTTATATCTCCTTGTTCATTAAAAAAATTGTGTGTGTTCAAAAATGAATGTATAATGAGATGTATTTATACCCTTTATGTCACTTCATTTTAACATTAGGGCCAACATGTAGTTTCTTCTTCAATTCACATTGTCATCTTCAAAAATTCATTTCTCCTCAATCGTGAGGATCCACGTGACGTGCCACATACCACCAGAAATGACATGAATTATACTATCCATCCATGGGTGTTGTACCTGCATGTGTAATTTCCTTCATGTCTATCTACTTCTATCAACTGTTGGGTCCAAAATCCAATGGCCAGGGTTGACATCAATGACTACAACCAATGACTAGGGTTGACATCAACGACAACAAACAATCTTCCAACAATCTCCCCCTTTGTCATTGATGGCAACACTCATGCTATCCCTATTATCATTATACCAATTTCTCTCCCCCTTTGACATCAATGGAAAAGGGTGGGGCTGCCCCCCTTGAGTTCAATGGCATAAGGTGACCTTCTTCTTTGGGGTTGCTCCCCCTGAACATGTGTCACTCAATAATACTTCATCCTTATTTTTGGTCTTTGGGACTTTTTATTCCTTGGAATCCTTTTGTGTGGCTTCTGTATTCTCTCTCTTCTTCATGTCTAGGATTTTTATGTTGTTCAATCTTCTTGTTGCAGTTGCAACCAATATTCCTGAGTTCTTTTCTCTAATTTTACATTTTCGGGAGTCAAACGTAAGAGTGTATCCTTGATCACATATTTTGCTGACACTGAG
>SNQJ01S0021133.1:17031-68743 GCA_010110895.2 Picea sitchensis | reverse complement strand
TATCTCTGGGTGCAACCACACGTTCGACCACTACCTCAAGGTGTCCCCATGGCTCCAGGTAAAGCCCTCACGAGAATTGAACCTTGCCCAACGGTGAAAAACTCCTCGCTTTCCACCATTGGATCCAACCCCTTTGGGCTACGAGAGAGGCAAATTATTATAAACACCGTGGAAAGAATTCCCAAGCACAACCCCTGGTCAACCCAACACATATATAGGTTTCCATTCAAATTTATGGGTAATAAAAAATCGGCTATGCAATGCTTCCCAGCATAGTGATAGTGAAGTAAATGCCATAACAAAAGATAGCTCGAGACTTGGCCAAAATAAATAAAAAACAATGCAACTATCAACAATTGCGTTGCAACCTGGAGGAATGAATCATAACAACGACTGAGATGAAAAGGAGTGACATAGAATTAACACCAAGACTGGTGGTAAAAACCTGCGCAATAAAAACTCAAAGCTTATTACACCTTTTTCATAATCTTCCATAGAGAACCCATGTAAAACCCTAAGTTGACCAACATGTTTTGCACCAAAAAAAACAATGCACAAGCTACCCACAACAATAAAATCCATTCTTCTTCCTTTAAAACATCAACAGTCCAGATTATTCACAGAAGAAACCATAAGCACAACACTGATACACAGTAAAAACCTGAAGAAAAACACAGACCTCATGCAATCTTGAGCCAAAAAATCGATTCATAACATAGAGGGAACATCATGGATAGAAAGTAAAGGAGCTATACCTGGAAAAATCGCTTGAGGGAAGAATTAGACTATGTTTTCCTTTCAAAACCAGAAATCGCAGAGCCTTCACAACCACCAGAGCCGAAAAAACGAAATGCAACTATGGCTAGGGTGACAGGGTCGAGTGTTGTTTGAGTGACGTGTAGTAAATGCACATCACTTCCTCCCCTAGCCCTATTCAATTCAATGTACAAGCCAACCCATAAAGCATAACATCAACCATTAATTCAAACAACATTCATTGCTATATCCAATGCTATATCCATTGCATAGTGCGCCACCCCAAATCATGTCAAAACATTAACAACAACCATATGCTATAACATTACCATATATGCCTCACAAATAATCCTTTAATCAAGCGCATAAATCTAGCAGTTAGGTCCATCACCCTCCATTTGTATCAATCATATATACCTTAAGGTTTGTATATAATCTCCTTTTCTTTTGTTTAATCTCCCACATCATCACATTGCATGAAATCATGTATAAGATCATTAATCAATGTTTAATGCATAAACATAACACCTGTAAAAAAAATGATCTTTTTATCCATAGTATTGCCATGAGTTGCAAGCGACCATCAAAACCATCTAGCAATAACACATTCGACCAACCATCTTATGTTGCCATGACGAATAAAACCATGCCTTGCATCATCAACTGTAGAAGGCTGTGTAGGCATCATTATAATAGCAAACCAAAATATGAGTGCAACACATCCATCATAGCGCCACTAGTCTACAAGGGGGTCCCACCTACGAGTTAATTATTATTATTATTATTATAAATAATAGAGATTAGAAATCATTTGCGAGCGGTATTCATCGCTGCTATTTTAAGCGTCAACAAACTGGCGACTTTACAGGGAAATCTGTTTCCAATAGATTAAGAACTAAGATTGTCTGGTTTCGCAGACCAGGTGAACATTAGATCAAGGAAATATACATCTGAATGATTATGCAACAGGGTGAAGTGAGTGGTTTAAGGGAAAAAATGATTTGGGATTTTGGGAATACCTCATGGATAGTGTTAAGTATGAGGGGGTTTATCCTTGTATTCAAAATCATCTGATTAATCATAGTGAAAGCATTCTTGGCTTCAAGGATAATTTTTTTTTGGTGTACTCTTTTGAATCTTGGAATGAAGGGAAGAAAAGGAAAGAAGAAATAGGGAATAAAACCAACTATCTTATCTAACAGCAGTTGGAGCAGAAAACAATTTCAATGATGTCTTCAAGGGGGAACATCATGACAATTGTGTAACCTCATTGTTATTGATTAACAATACTTGCAGAATATCATTGTTGTGGCAAAACTGATCCAACAATTTTATTTCTGACAAGAAAAGAAGTCAATAAAGAAATAAACAACAGTAATGAAACAATGGAAAGAAATAATAGCAAAGTAAAATCAAAGCAATAAAGAAAAACTATAATACAAAAAAAATTCCATACAACATTTAAACTTTCAAGTTGGTTCCACATAGTATTTTAAGTGGGAACCGTTGGTGCTATAGGAAAAAAATCTCTCTTCCAAGTCCTTTAGGATATAAGAATCACCTTCTCATCCTGCAAATGCTTAAGTGGGACAACTTCAATCCATTTCGTAAAATAGTCAGTGGCTATCAAGATAAAAACTTGCCCTATTAAATATGGGGGATGAATAGGACCAATAAAGTCCAGGCCCTCGGTAACGTCGAAGAGAGACTTAGAAGGATTTAAAGAAATGCCAAATTTCCTGCATCGCATGAGAACCTTTCTAAGATGACCAAAATGATCTGACTGGTTTTTTGAATATACAGTTAAGTCATCAAGATAAATTTGAATAATTTTGCCGATCAGATCATCAAAATCTATCTGCATAGCTCTTTGGAAAGTGGCACCTGCATTATATAAGCCAAAAGGCATACGTTCATAAGAGAAAGTGCCCCAACATGTAATAAAGGTGGTTTTATATTTATCCGTCCTTTTTACCTTGATTTGATTGTAACTTGGAAAACCGTCAAGTAAGGACATCATCTATGACCCTGTAACTTGCTGCAAAATCATTTCCATATTAGGGAGAGGAAAATGGTCTTTCACGCTAGCTTTATTCAATGTGAAAAAATCAACGCATAGTCTGATCTGACCATTTGTTTTCCGAACGGGAACCAAATTTGAAACCCACTCATAATACTTAACTGGGAAAATTATCCCAACTTTCAAGAGTTTTTCCAACTCCTTCTGAATAGTTGCTTCAAGTGCGGGGTTAATGGGTCTTTATTTTTTCCTAACTTGGTTTATGCCTTCCTTGATAGGAATGGCATGCTGTATAAGAGCAGGATCAAAACCACGAAGATCCTCATAAGACCAAGCAAAAACATCTTGAAATTCATAGAGTAACTCAATGAACTTCAATCTTTCTTTGTCAGAACATTGGGCACATATCTTAACATTCTTTGGGGAATCGAGTGTCCCAATGTTCAAGGAAATGGTTTCACCCACTTTCCTTTTCGACTCCTCTTCTTTGTGCTTTTCTTTGTTTCCTAAATCACTCGATGAAAATGAACTTTCTAGAGGAGTCAAGCCCTTCAATTTTTTTTTATCTTCCATTGATATAATCTCCTTAGGCGTATAAGGTTCATTTTGTATGAAAGCATAGATGCTATCATCACTAGGGAAGACCTGCCATGACTCTACATTGTCAGGGATATGAGGATGATACAAATATTGAAAGGTGCAATCAAATCTTTGTGGCAGAAGTCGCCAAGTAGGGGAGGCTGCAAAAACAGCTAGCCTGTCAGCCATTGAGTTCAATTCCCTTTTAACATGAGTGATTTTGAAAGATAACAAGTTCGAGATAAGCGCCCAAACAATTTGGGTGTAGTGTTGCATTAACTTGTTGCTAGGATAATATATATTACGTACAAGGTTTACAACAAGTTAAGAGTCCCCAAAAACTGTAAGGTGACCACAACCAAAATAATAGGGATTTTCAATGCCTAGCAGTAATGCTTCAAATTCTGTGACGTTGTTTGTGCAAGCAAACTCTAACCTATAGGAAAAGTTGTGAATTTTACCTATAGGAGAGTACAATATAATTCCAACTCCATTACCTTCATTGGAGTATGAACCATCAAAGTGCATATGCCACATCCCATCCTCTAGGTCAATTTTTTCCAAGGCAGTGTTGTCCTCATCGGCAAAGATGGAGTACACTCTTAGGTCCTCTTCAATATAATTTAGATTAGGCTATGGGATGCTTTCTATATAAGGTGAAATTCTTCCCTCCCTTAGGACTATGATGTTCTTCCCATTCAGAGGAACATATAAGTGTGTCCCGTCGAGTGAGAGGTATACACCTGTCAAGGCTTTCCAGTCTATTCCTAAGATGATTGAATAATTACTCACTAGCATGTCAATTACCTGAATATTAAGGGTTGTCCTTATTTTAGGATGCATGCACAAAACCAAGGTCACGTCCTTGATTTCACCTATGGTCAATTGTTGTAAACTATTATAAGAGAGCATACTTCTGGCATATTCATTTGTACAAGACAAGCCTAGCTCTTCCATAATAATTTTCAACATTATGCTTGGGCCCAAACCGTCGTCAATTAGACAACAATGGGCTATTTTGTCCATAATCTTTACAGAAATGAAAAATGGAGGATTTTTTACAGGATGTCTAAAATTATGTACACCTACTTTATTTACAGTTGAGTCCTCTTCATCTGCCTCTTCAGAGAGATTGGCTACAGTGGAAGCTTTTCCTTCCATGAATTTTTTCAGATGATTTTGTTGCTCAGGGACGACAACCATGTCTAGAAGGGTAGCATCGGCTTTAATATTATCCAATTGATTAAGAATGTTGTATTTGGAAGAGGGAAGAGGGGAGGGAGTTCCTTGACTATCCAGAGTTTTAGTAACCTGTACAGTAGCAGCGGGTGAAGATGAGATTGGGCTAGAAGAAGTATGAGTGGGATCATATTTTCCTTTCGAAGCATAGGATTTATTCCTAGTGTTTATGATCATGACATCCTCTGGTTCTACAAAATATAGAACAACAATTGTAGTTTCAGGGATTTTACCAAATATTTTATCTCTGGCACTCTTCTTTACCTCACAAGTACTTTCCTCATGGTGTTCCTCGCAAAAGTTACACCAACTGCGAGGCATGATGGCTTTAGGCTGAAATTTGTTTTCATTAGGATTCCTAAAGAGTGGTGAAGAAGAAGATGAGACCCGAGGGGTAAGAGAAGGGACATTTCCCTTTTTCTCATATGCTATCATTCAATTATTCATGTCTTATACAAGCTGTAAGAGGGCGAACATGTCCATTTGTTTAACTAAGTCTCCCTGGGGAAGACTCGTTCTTTCAAGTTGTTCTTCATACTCTAAGAAAGTATATAGAGTGGAACCAAGGTTTTCAATGGCCTTTTCTTCAAGCCTATGACGGTAGGGGGAAGGTAGAGCATTATAGTAATGCATAAAAGCGGCTTGGTTTTGAGGGCGAATAAGTTCAAGAATTTGGTTATATAACTTGGTGAAATGTAAGTTGAAAGACTTGATAGTTTCACTATCTTTGTAAGAAATGTTATTATATTCCCGTAATTATTTCGGTGGACTCTTAGACTGCCCATAAGTTGATTTGAACCAATAAACTAACTCCTCCCAAGTGGAAATAATCTTGGGAGGAAGATAAAAGAAATCTGCCACTGCTTTCCCTTCAAGATAATTAACAAATAAGCACATACAAGTGTCATTGTCATTAGCTCTTATATTATGACAAGCATTAGAGAATGCCACCAAGTGTTCATTTGTAGTAACAATGTTATTTCCAGAAAACTTAGGGATATGCTCTTTGAATTTAGGAAGTGGATGAGTGGCAGGTGATAGGTTTAGAGGGGAGGATATATGCCATGGGGTAGTAGTAGCATCCTTTTCAAATTGAAAAATCCCATACTTTTTAATGACCTTGGCAGGATTTGTAGTTGATTAGAATGGAATTTGATGACTATATAAGCTGCCAATCACCGATGAGGCTGAAGGTTGGGAAGTTGAGGCACCTCCAGTGCCACCAAATCCACCACCGAATGCCATTTGGTGAATGATGGGTAAGGGAGAAAAAGACAAACTCTCTGAATTAGACAAATTTCTCCTTAGAGTACTTTGTTGAGTTGAAAAAACAACGTTTCTTCTTCCTATTTCAGCAATAGGGTTGATCTCAGGTGATAAACCTCTTCTTCTCCTAGAGATGTGAGAGTTTAAGGACATGAAAAGAGGGTCAAAACTTTAGGAAAAATAAATCTATGGTTGAATCCTAGGCTGTCTTTGCCTGGCTTCCCAACGTTCTCAGACACTTATATCTTGTTCAATTACTACCCACGAGCGTTCAAGCTCAACCCGAGTACTAGCAGTCTCTAAGATGGTATCAAATAAGGATAGAGAAATGATGGTTTGATATTTAAGACCGGGCTCAATATTGGGTTGCCTTATAACATGTACTGTCATGAAGAAAAGAAAAAAGTCAAAGAATAAAAAATATTCAATGATAATGCAAATTTAATCAACCAGAGATATATGGAAGATCTCCCCAGTATGGTCACCAAATAAATGTTGAGGAAGAGATATGCATTATCTTACTCAAGCATTTTCAAATTTTACATGGCTAAGACAAGATAGTCGGGAATATCACCCTATGTTTTATAGCCTCAAAAAGTATTTCCCAATCCACAAGTATTGATTACAAGTGTTTATGCTAGTTTTTTAATGAAAGAATGTTGCAAAATAACATCATATTTTAATGTAATTTTTTGAAAATTATGCAAATTACCGAAAATAAATGTGGAGATCAAAAGAAAAAGTAACCAAGTCACATATACACACAGATGAGACATAATAACAATCGCTTTATTTCATTCCAAGAAATCAAAGTATTTTTCTCTTTACAAAATCCCTGTGAGGGCATGGACCAAAGTCAAATTTAGATATCCTCGATGAAAACCATACAAAAGGACTCTGACAAGAAGTAAAAACTGAACTTGAAAATATGGATTAGCTTGCCACAAATAACTTCCAATTTGAATCTACACAATATCCTTTATCAACTATGAAATTTAATCCATAAACATACAAGTATACATAGACTATCAAAGATAGATCAACACCTCTGAAAAAAGCATATGAATGATATGGTTCAACTTTGAACCTTGCTGTCTACAATAGGACCCTACCGTCAAAAAGAGAATTAGGCCTTTAATGAAGTCAAGAATGAATGAAAACTGAACTATCTCATGAAAACAAAAGAGAAAACCTTAGTATTGCTTTCTCCTTCTATTCTCCCCTTGTTCTTCCTTATCTTTTGGCTTTTATGCATTCCAATCAGTTGAAATAGTTCAACTACCTCCTTTAGTTAAGTTAATTAAACTTAACTAATTTTAGTTTAGGGGAATTAATAATAATAATAATAGTTAAGAGTCTTTATTTAATAATAACTAAGTAGGTGGGACCCCCTTGTGACTCCCTTTTTTATTCTTTACAAAAATAAACACAATTAAATAACCATTTAAACACATGCCTCCTTGTAGCTCCCACAAATATTTCCAAAATTTGAATATTAAATATGAGAAACAATCCAAATTATATCCAAAATATGTAAACAACCACATTATCCAAAAAATAGTTTGCTGTCCAAAACTTTCTGCACGCCATTGTCTTCAACAACTCAATCATAAACACATAAATTAAAATCCATATTTGCCACTTTGAGAGGAAATCCTTCTTCTGTCATTGATGTCCCCTTTGGACTTCCCAGAATTAGCCTTAGGTTGATTCAAACATTGAGGCTTAATATCACTAATAACATGGGAGCAATCGTCCCTCAGGTGCATATGTGAGGACACTGATTTTGATGAATCATTTGAAGGAGATGAGGGGGAAGCAACATCTTTACCTTTGTCTTGCACATAGGGGACCTCGGTTTTAAGCCCTTTGCTAGCATGAAAGGAATAAATAGGTGAATGTACATGGGCAATTTGAACATTAGGATTTACGGGTGGAGGAGGAGGAGGTAATAACAAGTTGGACCAGCCATGATGGTGGGAGACTACTAGATGGACAATCTCCTGCCATCCATCATTTTTGAGAGCTTCTAGTTGCATGGATACATAAGGAGGCATAGGAATACTAAGAGTATTTTGAGGCTGGAAGGGAGGCCTCTCTAGTCTAGGCCGAACTATCCATTTCCCAATCCAATTGAAGAACCCAACTTGAAATAACTGGTTCAACTCCCAAGGATCGACATCAAAATGAATTGAGAATATGGGCCTTCTAGGCCCTCTGTTCTATTTACCTCTTCCTCTATTTTTTCTTCCATGACTTCCTCTGATAAAGAAACTCATCCAGTATGTAGCAATTCATTAGTAACTAGCCCTTAACAGACCATACATGACATTCTATTTATATGAAACAACCTTTGGCTCATAAATTGACATAAGACCCATGCAATTCAATCCATAATAATTTTTTTAAAAATTACCAAGTGAGCAGGTGGTGAAATAGGGTTCATGGGATATCTGGAGGGATTGTAATGAGCGAAAAAGTGGTAGCATGACAGGGAATAAGAACATGAGTATTGATCAACAATTCATTAAATAACTAACTGTGCAATCAATACCAAAATATACCAACTGCCACCTATTTCTGTGTCATATCTTTACCACTGCCATACAAAGTGTTTAAATCATTTTATAGAACAGGGCATGTAAAAATGAAATTGGGATCGTGAGGGGGGTATAATGAGCGAAAAAGTGATAGTATGAGAGGGAATAATACATATACTATTCATAAAAAATAAATTAAATCAAACAACAACCATAACTCTGTTCAGACCCACAATTCAATAAGCATCCACTTTAAAACCAAAATCATTTAACTGTCCTTTATTTACAGACATAATGCTTGCTGAATTCAAAATAAAAAATAATTCAATTGCCCAGAATTCTTCAATTATATCAATCCTTGCATCCTATACAATATCTATGCAACATCATATTAACATCATTGCCAATTTCACAATAACATCATAACCATTCGAGCCACAATCTTTTATATTTCAATGCTAAACTTTTTCCCTTTTAAAACAAACAAAAAATATGTACAATGATTCCAACCATCCACATCCCATATTCATTTCTTAAAATCGAATAAGAATAAGCCCAGTATTAACTTCCAATTGTCGATTATTCAACACTGATTTACACAATCCACTGTCATCAAAACTCATAATCAGGCCCCGATTCAATCAGACACAAGTGTTCATTCACATAATCAACACAAGTCTTGATTCAACAATAGTATTTAACCAAAAAAACCATGTAACTCCGAGCCTGAGTTTTTCTTGAAAATCGAAGATGTACAAACTTCCTTTTAGAAGAATTACCCAACAAAAGACATAGTCAAATAGTGCTTGAGGAGAACCAAACCAAGACGTGCCTGAGAGAACCTAACCAAGATGTGCTCAATCGATCAATCACACACAGGTACCTTTTAAACCTTGTTGGGACCAAGATCGTGTTAGGGTTTAACACAACAATGGAGGTACAAGTAAATAGCTTGACTACAGTAGATAGTCTCTGAGACACAGAAATTTCGTGCTCTTTTAAAAAATTTATTGTAGAGAGGTACAAGGGATGGCTCAATTAGGGAAGAGTCTTCAAAAACATAGAGAGCCCGTGCCCCTTTTTTTCAAACAAGTTGTCACAGAGAAGTAAATAATCAAGGAATAATCTTTGAAGAAACAAAGAGCTTATGCCCTTTCCAAATTCACCAATGACACATAAATTTTAACTCAAAATCTTGACAGTGAGGGTAACCAAACATACGAGTCAACCACTTCCAATGGATAACGAGAGAGGCAAATTCTTATAAACACTATGGAAAGAATGCCCGAGCACAACCCGTGGTCAACCCAACACACATATAGGTTTCCATTCAAAGTTTCGGGCGATAAAAACTCGACTATGCAATGCTTCCGAGCATAGTGATAGTGAAGTAAATGCCATAACAAACTATAGCTCGAGACTCGGCAAAAATAAAGCAAGAACAATGCAACTCTCAACAGTTGCATTGCAACCTGGAGGAACAAATCATAACAACGACTGAGACAAAAAGGAGTGACAACGACTTAACACCAAGATTGGTGGTAAAAACCCGTGCAATAAAAACTTAGAGCTTGTTACACCATTATCATAATCTTCCACAGAGAACTAGAGTAAAACCCCAAGCCGACCGACATGTTTTGCACCAAAAAAAACAATGCACAAGCTACCCACAACAATAAAATCTATTCTTCTTCCTTTAAAACGCCAACAATCCAGATTATTCACAGAGGAAACCATAAGCACAACACTGATACACAGTAAAAACCTTAAGAATAACACAGACCTCATGCAATCTTGAGCCAAAAAATCGATTCATAACATAGAGGGAACATCATGGATGGAAAGTAAAGGAGACATACCTGGAAAAATCGCTTGAGGGAAGAGTTGGTCTGTTTTTTCCTTTTAAAACCAGAAATCATGGAGCCTTCACAACCACCAGAGCCGAAAAAACCAAATGAAAATATGGCTAGGGTGATGGGGTCGAGGGTTTTTTGAGTGACATGCAGTAAATGCACGCCGCTTCCTCCCCCAACCCTATTCAATTCAACGTACAAGCCAACCCATAAACCATAACATCAACCATTAATTCAAACTACATTCATTGCTATATCCAATGCTATATCCATTGTATAGTGTGCCACCCCAAATCATGTCAAAACATTAACAACAACCATATGATATAACGTTACCATGTATGCCTCACAAATAATCCTTTAATCAAGTGCATAAGTCTAGCAGTTAGGTCCATCACCCTCCATTTGTATCAATCATATATACCTTAAGGTTTGTATATAATCTCCTTTTCTTTTGTTTAAGCTCCCACATCATCACATTGCATGAAATCATGTATAATATCATTAATCAATGTTTAATGCATAAACATAACACCTGTAAAAAAAATGGTCCTTTTATCCATAGTACTACCATGAGTTGCAATCGACCATCAAAACCATCTAGCAATAACACATTCGACCAACCATATTATGTTTCCATGGTGAATAAAACCATGACTTGCATCATCGACTGTAGAAGACTGTGTAGGCATCATTATAACAACAAACCAAAATATGAGTGCAACACATCCATCGTAGCGCCACTAGCCTACAAGGGGGTCCCACCTGCTAGTTAATTATTATTATTATAAATAAATAATAGAGATTAGAAATAATTTGTGAGCGGTATTCATCGTTGCGATTTTAAGTGTCAACAATTGCGACATTAGCCACTCCGTATGCATGTTGTAACTTGTTCGGTAGTTCCTACCCTCCATGGGCACCCTAGTTAGCACCCATATTTCCATTTGGAACCCATTCCATGATTTCTCGTAGGCCCAAGAACCCTCCTATAGTCTCGCCATGACTTGACATTGAGACTCATCGCTCTCTCTTCATCTATGTTTTGGCCATATCACGTGGGGTTCCCGAAATTTTTATGTTTCTTAATGGTTGCCTAAGAATTTGTTTCTTGCATATACCACTGCTGCACTGTTGTTTTCCCATATCTTGCTTACCACTAATGCAGTAGCCTTTGACCATTTGCCTCTTACATTATTTGGCCTTTGTTTTGCATCCATCTAACCATGGAGAGAGAAACTGCTAAGAGTGGATCTCACTTGCGAGTACCATTTGCATTTCTCTTACTTAGGTTGGTTCAATGTGCTTGGACCATAGGAGCATGCTGTCAAGCCACTCATTCTCTCTAGACGAGTACACTTTTATCTCTTTTTCAGACTCATAAAATGACACGAAAAAGATACTATTGAGTACACTTTTATCTCTTTTTCGGACTCTTAAAAGGACATGAAAAAGGTACAATTGAGCATACTTCTATCTCTATTTTGCACTCATTAAACCACGAAGGAGACACCAAAAACCAAAAGAATAAAAAAAAAGAGTGGGGTTTTTTCACCATTGGTCTATTCTCAAAATGACAACGTCAATCGAGTCACCGTTGAACATGGCACCTATTTGAGTCCTAATCTTACATTTGGGTTTTTAGCCTGCCTACAAGTTGTCCCAGTAATATGAGTCAGAGATACTTCTCTAGCTGGTTACTCTTTCAGTCATCATGGAGAGTGCTTCAATGCCTCCTCTGTTGTTACACTATATTCATTAATCTCTTTTGTCGTGTTGCCAAGTCACTACTGTTTCATGCTATATGTTCAAGAGAAGTTTAAGCCTGAGTTGACCATCTACTGTTTTGTTGACTTCTAAGTTAGCCATCCTTGTGCCAGTTGGACTTGGTGATACTCTGATCCAAAATGGATTCAGGAAGGAATACAAATCAAAGTTCTTGGAATCAAATGAAACCAACACCATTGCGTCGGGCTAGTCTTGCTGATTTCGACAATATTTTTTTTTTTCCGAAAATGGACACCATATGCAAAAGTTATCGCGTTATGATCGATTTGCCAAACATGCAAAAAAAGTCAAAGTCAACAGTCAATAGGTCGTACTGCTGACGTCATGAGAACTTCAACATGACGTGTTGGGTGACATCAACAGGGACATGTGGCAGCACCAGGAGGTGACACGTGTCACTCATTTTTGGCGTTTTCAGGTTGAGTTGGCACGGTATGGATTTTGAGATGTGGCACTCTACGGATGCTGACACGTGGCAGGCTTAGGGTACGAGACATGGCTGTACGAATGTGACGTGGAACCAATGATAACATGACATATGACATGTACAACAGTGACGTGGTAGGATGACAGGTCGACACGTGGCATACGAGCTGACTATGCAGGATGACAGGTCGACACATGGCATACGAGCTGACTATGCAGCTGACATGACAGTGACATGGCACTGACTGTGTTGGTGAATGGACTGTACGGTCCAATCAAAGGGTGACACATGGCCCAATCAAAGGGTGCCACGTGGCACCCCGAATTTAGCCAATGTTGGTTGGGTCAAAAGTCAGTGACATGGCACTGATTGCGTTGGTGACTGGACTGTACGATCCAATCACAGGGTGACACATGGCCCGATCAAAGGGTGCCACGTGGCACCCCGAATTTAGCCAATGTTGGTTGGGTCAAGATTTTTTTTTCTCTCCATGGGGATCGAACCCTTGACCTCCCGAATGAGCAAGGGACTAACGACGATGGGCTAACTAGATGGGCGCATGTAGTTCTTGTTTAACAATATGGCGAAAAAATATTTAAAGTTGGTTAAGTGCAGGGGTTGGGGGATAAGCCCCGATCGGCGGGGGGCTTGCTCAATTGACCAGGAGCTAGACCAGGAGCCATCTCGGGGGGCACACAGGTGTTGACTCAGCTCGAGGCCACATGCTTGTCAAGCGACTAGGGGTCGAGGACTAGGCAAGAGGAATAGGGCGCAACACTTAGCTCTTGGCCATATGGCATGCTCCATATGACCAAAGGCGCGAAGAAAGAGGGCTGCACCCAAATGTTTCCAATTTGTGGTTTTAAAACTATATTATATGATTTTTTAATGATTTTAATGTTGTTTTTGGTGGATTTTGGCCATTTTTGGAGGATTTGGAGCTCAAAAAGAGGCCAGATCTTAGGGGAAAGTTGGGATTTGATTCTCAACTCAGAATATATAAAAACTAGAGGTTCTTGACAGCCTTAAGAGGTTCATAAGCAACAAAATGATGATGAATTGTAAAGCCTAAGTTTTTATGCAGGGAAGCCATTGAGGAAGCGAACTTTGGAGGCCATTTCCGGGAGCTACGCTCAACCTTTTTTAGTGCCATCAATTGTGTTGGATTCTTGAGATCATGCAAAACACAACCAAACCATATTGTAATTCTTCTGAGATACTTCTGATTTAATTTTGTAGCATTGAATATTAATAAGAAAGCCTCCCCCATTGAGACAAAGGCCCAAAGACGTAGGAAAATTTGTGCTGAACTCCGTTATCAAACTTGTTGTTATGGTTTGTTGTTCCTTATGTTTACTTTCTGATATGCATTCTTTATGATGGCTGCAATATTATTTCATTAAGTCTCCTTCCTCATTTAATTTTTTTGAATGGTAATTTAACACATGCTTAAAACTCAACCAAGTCTTTTAAAGATCATTTTTGGATCAAGTGGTATCAGAGCAGGTTGACAGTTGGTTATTTGAGTTTGAATGATTACCAGGGAAAAGATAAGTTGTGGTGAAGATGAGCTTGTAGAAGGAGATCCAAAGATTGGATCGAGAAAGAGGGCATCTCTAAGTGAGAATATGGCTTCTGAAGAAGGAATGTCTCAGAATGAGATAGAGTTTCAAAATACTTTCTTCTCCATGTTAGAGATGGTAAAGGTCTTATATGATGATTACTTGGAATGGAAGAGGCCTTTTGAAGGGGAATATTCAAAACAATACAAAAGTGAAGAAGGAGAGGACCCTCCTAAACCTCCTCCTTCACCTCCTTCATCTCCATCTTCTTCTTCTTCAAGTACAAATTCAACTTCTACTGCAAAAAAACATTCTCGTAAACATAAGCATGATATGCCATTACTTAAGTTTGATGTAAAATTTGAATTTCCCATGTATGATGGGCAAGTTAATGCTGAGAGGCTTGATAATTGGGTCAAATAGATGGAAGTTTATTGCAATGTGCAACAAATCAAATATGAGGCAACCCAAATCAAATTGGCATCGCTTCGTCTTGCAGGCACAACACTCATCTGGTGGCCGAGTAAGTTGCAATATGATACTCAACAATTTGGTAATGTATTTCCATCATGGAAAGATTTTGTTTTTGCACTTAGAAAGCAATTTTATCCTTTAGGTTATAAAGAAAAGGCTTTAATTGAATGGCAAAGTCTTAAACTAAGAAAAGGACAAACGGTGCAAGAATGCACATATGAATTTCGTAAGATGACATTAATGTTAAATATTCCATTACATACACAAGAAAATCTTATGAAGTATATATGAGGTTTACCTGTACATATATTCGTAACACTGTATTTATGTTTGGACCTACTAATCTTGATGAGGTTTATGTTCAAGCAACGTATATTGAAGCAGGGAAAACATGAGTTGGTGTATCAGGGGAATCATATTCAAGGAAAGAAGACAAAATAAAGGGGAATGGAAAGAAAGCAAGTTCAACGACCATAGAAGAAGAGATGCTCTCTTGCAAGCATTACAAGAAATAAGGGAATGATGATGACCATTGCTGGCAATTTCACCCAGAAAAGAGACCGAAGTGGTTCAAAGAGAGAAAAGGGAGGAAAACAGTCACAACATCAACACGACCAATAGACTTGGGGTATGATTCATGTGATGAGTCTAAAATCACAACATTTGGTTTGACATGTAAAATTGGTGATGGTTTAGATTCAAGAGGTAAATTGTTTCATATAAGGGTCATAATGAAACATACTAAGATCGACACATTGATAGATAATGGATCTCGATCTAACTTAATTTCAGAAGAAGTGGTTAAGAAATTGAGATTAAACACTAAGATGCATCACAAACCCGACTCACTTAATTGGATAAGTAAAGATCACAAATTTCCCATAACAAAGCAATGTATCATAAAATTTGCAATTACATCTAAGTATGTGGATGAAGTAACATCTGATGTGGTGCCGCTAGAAACATGTGGAATGGTCTTAGGAAGCCCTTATTTATATGATCGCAGAGCAATCTTCTACATGGAACATAATCAATATCACTTAACTAAATAAGGCAATGAATATGTTGTATATGCTCATCACATAAAAGCAAATCAATCTCTTCAAACAATGGAACAATTAAGGAAGGCAAATTATGCAAGTAACAAACCTATAATTGTGCCAGTTAAAGCAGTTGATCTTAAGCATGAACATGAGATGGTTGTAGGATGGGAATTCAATTATACTTAGCTTCAAGATAAGTTAATGTTGTGCAGTCACATCAAACATATTAGTTCATTTGCAATCATATTTATGATGTTATCACTGCTAATGTTGTCTACATGGATGGTAGTGGATTCAGGAAGATGTGAACGAGTTCAAGTGGCTAACATACACTTTAAGTTGTCATGGTTGTTTTGTAATTGATTATGATGCGACATGTGCACAAGACATAGTTTAAAGAAAAAGGACAAGTGGGGAGGCATATCCCACACTTGATGACTGGTTAATATCCTTTTGGAGGACCAAAAGGTCTTAGTGGGGAGGCATGCTCCAAAATGGATCCAGGAAGGCCTAAAAATCAAAGTTCTCAAAATCGGACGAAACCAACGCCATTGCATCAGGCTCGTTGCGCCTATTCCGACCATATATATATATATATATATATATATATACATTTTTTCCGAAAATGGACACCGTATGCGAACGCTATCTCATTCTGATTGATTTCCCAAACAAGCAAAAAAAAGTCAAAGTCAACAGTCAATAGGCCGTACTGCTCACATCAACAGTACGTCAACATGAAGTGTTGGGTGACGTCATGATGACATCAATAGGGACACATGGAAGCACTAGGAGGTGACACATGTCACTCATTTTTGGCATTTTCAGGCTGGGTTGGCACGGTATGGATTTTGACACGTGGCACCATACGAATGCTGACACGTGGTAGGCTCAGGGTACAACACGTGGGTATACGGATGTGATGTGGCACCGACGAAAACATGACACATGGCATGTATGATAGTGACGTGCTAGGATGACAGGTCGACACATGGCGTACAAGCTGACTATGCAGGCTGATAGGATGGTGACGTGGCGTTGACTGTGTTGGTGACTGGACTGTATGGTCAAATCACAGGGTGACACATGGCCTAATCAGAGGGTGCCACGTGGAACCCCAGATTTGGACAATGTTGGTTGGGTCAAAATTTTGTTGTGCTCTGCGGGGATCGAACCCATGACCTCCTAGACGAGCAAGGGACTAACAACGATGGGCTAACCGGATGGGCGTGTGTGGTGCTTGTTTAACCATATGGCAAAAAATATTTAAAGTTGGTTAAGTGCGTGGGTTTGGGGATAAGCCATGGTCGGAGGGGGGCTAGCTCGATCGACCATGAGCTAGACCAGGAGCCAGCTCGGGGGGCGTGTAGGTGTTTACTCAGCCCAAGGTGACATGCCTACCAAGCGACTAGGGGTCAAGGACTAGGCCCAAGGAATCGGGTGCAACACTTAGCGCTTGGACATATGGTGCACTCCATATGACCAGAGGCTCGATGAAAGTGGGATGCACCTAAATTTTCCCAATTTGTGGGTTTTAAATATATTATATGATTTTTTAATGATTTTAATGCCCTTTTTGGTGGATTTTGGCCATTTTTGGGGGATTTGGAGCCCAAAAAGAGGCAAGATCTTAGGGAAAAGTTGGGATTTGATTCTCAACTCAGAATCTATAAAAACTAGAGGCTATTGAAAACATTAAGAGGTTCAGAAGCATCAAAATGATGAGGAATTGTAAAGCCTAAGCCTTTTTTATACAGGGAAGCCATTGAGGAAGCGAACTTTGGAGGCCATTTCCGGAAGCTATGCTCAACCTTTTTCAGTACAGTCAGTTGTTTTGGATTCTTGAGGTCGAGCAAAACACATCCAAACCATCTTGTAATCCTTTTGTGATACTTCTGATGTAATTTTACAACATTGAATATTAATAAGAAAGTCTCCCCCACTGAGACAAAGGTCCGGAGACGTAGGAAAACTTATGCTGAACTCCGTTATCAAGCTTGCTATTATGGTTTGTTGTTCCTTATGTTTACTTTCTAATATGCATTCTTTATGATGGCTGCAATATTATTTCATTAAGTTTCCTTCCTCATTTAAGTTTTTTGAATGGTAATTTAACACTTGCTTAAAACTCAACCAAGTCTTTTAAAGATCATTTTTGGATCATACTCTCTCTTCACATTATCTCTCGGTGTATGTTTCATGTCAATCGATGGGGGATACATTAAGGTCCTCCTTTGACATATCTATTCCTATCAACTTCAACACATTATCTAGGAAAAAGATCTAGAAACCAACTAGTAACTTGGAGCTTACAGTCCTCAATGGGAGGCCTCCTCATGATCGACAATGGGTTTACATCATTGACTCCTAATCGATTGATTCTACGAGTGTTCGACATCATATCTTCTATTCACACTTTCTAGATTGTACTAGGTACCTTGGGGTCCATCTTCTTCATCGATGTGTCCCCTCGCATCCATTAACGATTTGCATCGATGACCGATAATAAGATGGTTTCTACCATGCTCGACATCAACTCATCTATTCACATGTTGTAGATTCGTACCATTGGGGTTTTGGATGAAGACATTGGGATTTGAGCCACATCCTTCTTTAGAAAATCCCCACCCAAGTTGCAATGGAGTATATCACTTGCATATGAGTACTTTGAAGACTTCAGGGACACTTTCCTCAGTGCTCATTGTCTTCCTGATATACATGGTGTGACATAGATCCACATTGTATTTGATCATGGATATGATCGTATTAATGACATAGATCCACATTGTATTGGATCATGGCTATGATCTTTTTGATGACATGGATCCACCATGTACTTTTTCGTGGCCATGGTATTGCACTTCACTTCATGGATATGTAGTGTATTGTGTTGGTGGCCATGCTTTATTTCTCTTCTGAGCATGGTTATGCCTACATCAGGGATGATCTATATATGTTGAACTGATGTCTGATTGCAGGTACTCACTGGTTCCTTGATCTATGAGCTTTTTCCTTATGCCACTCATCACCATGATTTTTTGTAATGTGATTTGGCCATCGATTCATCTTCCGACCTAACACATTAGGGGGCATCTATTATACTTATATTTTCCACCACAAGTTGTGAAAGCATGTTATTAGATGTTATGAGGTTAGAAGTACATAATTGAGTAAAATTCTCATAATTATTTCACAAGAAAATAATTATTTTGTCACAATTTCATAATTATGAAATAAAAATTATTTCATAATTGAGAATAAACTCATAATTGAAAAGAAAGTTCACAGTGAGTTGGAAAAAGATCATAATTGAGCATGGAACTTGAGCACAAAGCTCATGATAGAGAAAAAGTTCATAATAGGTTCGAAAAAGCTCATAATTAAGTATGAAACTTGTGCATGAGTTGTAATTGGTTAGTTCACATGCCATCAAGTCTATCTATGACTTGTAATTGCTTAGTTCACCTGCTATCAAGCTATCCATGACTTGTAACCACCTAATTTACATGTCATGAAGCCTATCTCCAATCTCTTCTAAAATCCTATAAGAAGAGGCTAAATCAAGGATATGGAAAAGAGTTTGAGAGTGGTTATGCTGGAAAAATAGAGAGAGAAGCTCAAGAGGTTAAGGAGGAGCATTGGGAACCTGGAACTAGGAGGAATGCATCAAGACTCAAGGTAAAGGTACATTGATGTATTTGCCCATTTTTATAATATAGATCTATGTGTTTTCCCCTTTCATAATATCATATTCAATTATATGTGGTAGATCTGATCTGTCCTTGAGTAGATCAGATTAGATCTAATTTGGTTTGTGATTTCCTTACACTAGAAAGAGTGTGTGGATTGGTGTTTGTTTGTCACTTGTGTGCAAGAAGATGATCATAGGAGCTAGAGCTAGGATCTTAAGAGATGCATTAGTCGGACATGCGAGGACAACCTTCGATAAATAGGTATACAATTTTCCTTCTCTTGGTGTAAAAGGAACGAAACTATTTAGATCTAGGGAAACCCCATAGATATCTATACTTGTTATTTGTATTGAATCAAGGGCAGATCCAAGGGAGATCAGGCTTATCTGTAGGCCGAATTTATCCATAATAGTGTGTGTNCGCAGAGGGGGGGTGGGAAGATTGGACCTCCTTGCCATTTTTAGTTGTTTTTGCTATGTTTAGTGCTTTTCTAAATTAATCCCTGGTTAAGGGATTAGGGTTTTGGTGGCTGTAGAATACCTAAAATATTGTATATATTGTATTGTGAATGGTGAAATGAATACGATGAAGAGTTGAGAGGCGTGGCACCAAGAAAGGCTGATTTTATCCCTGTTAAGGGTTTCCAACATAAATCTTTGTTTGCTATATGTGTGAGCCATTAATTAATTTTTGTTTTTCTAAAGAAATTGTATGCATTGTTTTACTTCACATGTTTAAAACTTATAGTCATCATATGTCAAAATAAGGAAAATGAGGCACTCTTGGAAGGCCTTGGAGTCAAATACAACATGGAATATCTAAGTTTCTAATTTAGATCCTATCGATATCATTTTTTAAACCCTAAACCATTGTCACCAAATTGTTGCTTGAAACTAGTCTTGAAATTCTGAAGGGTCATTCTCAATAATTGGGGGTCAAAACATAGCATATGATATATTGTTAGAAAGGTCTCGCACTTCCGTACATCACCTCTAATCTCGATTTTCCTTTTGAATCATATTTCAAAATAGATATCGATGAAGAAGTCACAACTATGATATTTGGCCATTTAGGAAGTGTGCAACTCGTGCCCTTTGTGGACTAGGCAAATGAACTCTGAATTTCGAAAATGATGGATTGCTGGAAAAATTATCCCAAACCATATAGGGTAAGACCATTGGATTTTTTAGAAAGTGAAAAAAAAATATTTTATTATAAGATAAATATCCTTCTCATGTGGAACCTACCTAGTGACCAATGAAAGAGTTAAACTTTGATTTTTTTTCAAATTCAATCCTAATCTCTGAAATATGGACTAATCAGTGTTGACATAAGAAATGTTAATGTGGGAGGGTTTAAAAGCTTGTAAATAATCATGGGATGGATTTCTGTTGAGGCCTCAATAACTCCCCTAAATTTTGAGAAAAATTTAGGGGCCGTCCATATAAATTTTGCTAATGTCATTTTTGAATTGCCTTCATTTATGTTTTATTTTGTCTTTCTTGGTTTGAAAGATGGCTTAATGGTTTTCCTTTTTGGTTGTTTGGGGTTATGTGCTTCTTGTCATTAAATTTAGATATCTTTATACATGAAAGGAGGCATGTTGATACTAAGTGAAAATACTTTTGAGATTGGTGGAGTTTGTGTTTCCTATAGGGGTCAATTATGTCTTGGATGACATGGATAAATTAAGAATGAATGAAGATGTCCTTTGATCACATTTTCAATAATGTTCTAGCTCTCTCTTCTTATGATTAATATGATCATGGAAAATATGCCAAGCTGTTATTTCCAACTCATAATCAAGCATTAGTCTAAACCTTCTATCTTTTGGAGGTTTTTCGAAACTTTTTTCGGTTTGATTTTGCCCAAAATCCAGTGATGAATGGTTGGATCTGCAGATTTGAGTGACTAAGTTTGTATAATCCTAGTACCCAGGGGTTTTTCTTCACGCTGAATCCATTTATGCATTTAGAAATGCAATTTAAACAACAGAAAATAGCGATTCCTACCAAAACAAACCTCAAAAGGTAGAACGTTTAGCCAACACCATTAATCAATACACCCTTTTATTATTATTATTATTTTTCAAGCCACCTCATCACCTAGCTATTGGCACACCGGTTCACTGGCTCATCAACATGATATCGCAGAGATCAAAGGAAACTAGCCTCTGTAAAACAAAAACAAAATCCATGACAATATATCAAACCCTAATTTGCCACGATTTCCCTTAGGATAAGTGCAGAGAGTAATCTGGCGGCGATTTCCCTTAGGATAAGTGCAGAGAGTAATCTGGCGGCGGTGATAATGCAAATAATAATCATTAAAACGTGTCAACGCTTTGATATTGAGATCGCTGGTCTATCAATATAAAAACAGTCTCAAGGTTATTAAATGGATCCACAAAATCGAAGGAAAGTTGGAACAACATATTGTTGATTAGATTTATGAAGAAGTGAAACATTGTTAGTGCTGGTTTTCTTCACGATTTTATGGGTAGTTAGTGCCACGACGCCACAAAGAAAATGTTACGAAAGGTTGAGTTTGCTGGTGATTTACCGCGATGAATTTGCTAGTGAAAGCCTCCTGTGTAATTGAAACAGATCAGCTAGATCTATGAGTTCGTTGGGGGGCAGATTTTCATGCGTTACAAGGGATTTTCATTAAATGTTGCCACAATACAAGGGATCGTTGTTATCATTTCCGAGAATATTGAAGAGCGAAATCATGGCAGGAAGCAATTGAAAGATCAGAGATAGTTTTTGAATAATTGTTTTTGGTTTTTGTTTGCTATTCTTATAGATTATTAATGATAATTTTGGGTTGATTTGTTTGTATGGTTTGTTGTAGAGGATGAAGATCTAGAATCTCAGCCTGAAAGGATTGGAGCGATCGAGAAAGAAGAGAGATTTTACAGCTCTCGAATCTGATCCCTAAATCCTCATTCATTATTAGTTGAAACTAATTCCTATTTTGGAAATTGAATTGTATTATATGTAAGAGTTCTGAAGATGGAGATAAAAGGGGGGGATTTCATAGCTCTGCAAAAGGGGTGAGCCCGTTGCACTGTTGTAAAGGGGGAAATTTCAAATTTGTTTTGTGGAGGATTGACTGTATTTTGGACCAGATCACATTGATATATTGAATCTGTATTCATTATGGGAACTGTTGTTCTGTGATGATTGTGGAATAAGTATGTCATTTAATCTTATTTAATCCCTGTTCTAGATAGTTGTGATTGTCAATTTTAGCACTGTTGTTGAAATCTGAACAATTTATGCTTATTTAAAACTATTGTAAATCTACCTTTGCAAGGTTAGGCAGAGTTAGATAAATATTGAATATTGTGTTTAAGTAGGCTTGTATGTGTTAGCTGCTAACTATTTATCAGTTTAATATCATGCTTGTCTTGATGCTAATCACTGTCATTCTATGAGAACTGTTTCTTCAGATGACAAATATCTTTATCTTGAATGCAATTTTGGTGTTTTGAATCTGAGTATATGCATACAGAGATCTCATAACTATTTATGAGATAATTTTACATGCATATTTGTTTGAATAGCTGCAGGTCATGTGAACTATTTCTTTGACTTGTTTATTCTTCCTTATCTTAGGTTCAAATTTTGCATCTTGCTCTTGGTTGAGAGTAGGACTAATCCTTCTCTTAATCGAGATAGATTAGATTTCTTTTGTTGTTTGCATGTTAAATTAGATTGCGTTTGCATTTAGATAATCAATGTATTTAGTAAGTCCTTTCGTAGGAGCAATCATCTTGGTGGCCTGGCTGAGCCCACATTTCAGTCAATCTGAAAGAATGGCCCTTGAAAAAATGCTGCAAGGAGACAAGTTTTTTCCTTTTTTCTGTTGATATCAGCTCGCATTACCATACATTAGCAGGAAGAGGGTAGATTTAGTGTTAGATTAGTTTTAGGAAAAGGGTAACTGGACCCATTTAACCAGTCAGAATCATCACAACAAATGGATAAGGGTCTAATTGGGACCTTGACCGAGTGATCTCCTTAATGTTAAACATGGTCGGTTTTGACCATCAACACCTTCCCTATTAGAAAAATATTATTGCCTCGAAACAAGCCAAAAAGACCAGATTGAGCCTACTTAAGCGCTGACAAGATATTGTTGGGCATTATGGCATTGATGGCTGTCATGAAGGTGTGTTATAGATGATAGTAGGCTAGGAAATACTATAACTCTAAAATCCATATATCCCTACCAACCCAACTTGATGATTGAGGCTTTTCCCAAACTGAAACTTGAACCCTGTAACCAACTTGGATTGAGAATAAATGAAATAACATTGATGATTGATACTCTTCTAGTGCTCGATAAGTCACTATGTGATTGAACAGATTAGTGAATGTGACCCCCTGATACTCTTTAATGGGGTAAGAATCATAAAGATAATGAATCCTACAACTTTCTTCAACTAGAACCAGAGTTTGCAAGGTTCCTTAGAGAAACCTTCCTACATGCTTGGGAAGATATAAAATATGAAACATCATCTTGAGCCCAAAGTAGATTTTTCGGTCTACATCACTCTTTTTCACTTCCACCATGGATTCATCTTCTGTTATGTGGCCACCTCTTGTAGACTTAGTTTGACCTAGGATGGCTCCTCAATCTTGGTCGCTTGTCCATGATTTTGTTCTCCAAACATAATTCCAACTCCATCATTAGCCAATTTGACTCCAATAATGGCCCATTATGTTATGTATTTCACCAATTCACCCATTTGTCACAGAGATGGACTCTGTAATTTAGGATTTCTTCATTTACGCCTCCATAACCTACCCAAATACATTAACAACAATCCTATATGGTAAATAGATCCCTCAATTCAATAATTGTAGGCTTCAAACATTGTTTTTTCCATTTTTTTCTCAATAAAAACTTTTACATCCAAATTGTAATTCTTCCTATACAACTAATTACTAGCCCATACAACCCTAGTGCTCTAACCAATAGATCTGATACCATTTTGTAACATACCAAACCCCCTTTGTATCCCTGTTGAGGTGATGAGGTACCTACAAAAAAACTCCCATCACCTTGATACCATTTTGTAACATACCAATACCCTCTATACCACTCTTGAGGCTAAAGATACTAAAAAACAACAACCCATTGCCTTACTGTAGCATTCAATGGTGGAAGCAATGCTAATAGAGGAATACACATTAAATTTCAATCCTAAGAATGAATGTATGATACAATGTCCTTATCTTAGATATGTAGACTAAATTTCATAAATTTAGAACTACAAAAACTAGAAAAGAATAAATTCATAATAGGGGAAAACATTTTTTTTTTCATATTTACAACATAACAATGAAGTCACTTACTTATCTATAAATCATCCAACAACTAGATACAAATGAAGGATGTTCCACACAACCATAGAATCTCTACCACACTTAATCTCTCTATAATAGAGGCCTTGAGTTGAGGCTATGAATCCACATGGGCAAAGTCTTACAACTTGGCTCTAGTTTCTCTCACTCAACCCAATTTCTAGAAATCCTCAAGTTAATTCCTAACTACAGCATTCCTAATCAACCAACCCCTCTTCCCACTCAACCTTATGAACACTAGGAACGAGATCCCCTTCTTTGATAAATGGTTCCTTAGGCTATCCCACTTCCCTCGAGTGATCCAACACAGTTTGGCCAGGGAATCTCTATTGTTGTATCCTTTTCGTCACCTAAATGAGCAAAAGAAGGACACTTACAAGTCCAGTTGGGTTAGCTAGATAGGACATAAATGAGTGCAAGAGTTAGAAACATCAAGCACAATAAGCAAATAAACAACTAATCTAAAACAATTCAAGAAACTAAACTAATGTGGATAAGGGAAATAAAACAAAAGAAAGACCGATAATCATGCCACCAATGGATAGATTGTATTAGTGGGAAAACACCAAAGAGTAAGGGATATTTATGGGTCCACTCTTCCTCCAAGGGAGGGCTTTTGAACCCCCACTGATTGAGCTCTTCTTACAAATAACAAACTAAAAGGAAATGGTGAAGAAATCCAAAGCTCATTCATTCAAGAGGTGAGGCGAATGGCTCAATGAAATGATGGTTATATGCTCCAATGAAGAAAGAGGTTCCTTGTAGGAGAATAGAGACAACATAACAATACAAATAGATTCTTGGAAATATAGTGCACCCATGGCCTCTTTTTATAGCAAAGCTTTAAGGCATTATCCAACCGGTCTTTAGAGTGAACAAGGGGCCCTTTAGGACACCTCTAGGTCTTTGACCAGCCCCCCACTTGGATTCAACTCAGATTTGGGGGTCAAATTGACTTGGGAATTGAACCAGAAGTGGGTGGGAGGCCGGACAGAATCATTAATGCGTTTTTCTGAAGTGTTCACGGCTTTTTGCGTCCACAGTCACTCATCGAGCGCATGTGCGCTTTTTCGACGTTTTCGACTGCCGCACATGTGCGCGCTTCCTTTGCATTTCGAGGGCATGCTGATTTTATAACCAGTTGTATAGTTTTGTGCCCTTTGGAAATGCATTTTATGGGCTATGGATGAACTAATAGGTGTTCAGAGATGCTGGATTCCTATAACCATTTGCAGATGAAATTTCAGTGATAACAGATGCCCCCGGATGTATGAGGTTAGGAGCATACGTATAACTGGAAATACATCAATGTTTCTTCTATTGAGAGCACCTTTGTAAGAAAGAGTGTTGAGGGGAGTTGCAAGAGTGACCCATTGGAGGGAGAGGGGAACCTGTGGGACCCAAACCTTTCACAAGGTGTGGAAAAATAAAACTGTGTACAAATGAGGTAGGCATGCCCCATGCTCGTGTCATGGAACTCAAAAAATGTATAAGAAAGTAACTGAAACTGTGTTTTGGTGTAGATGACTGCAGCGCCCTCCGGGGCATGTTGATAATGGCAGAGGACGATTCTGATGGTGAAAAAACTCTGAAAAGAGGCGATGACATCTATAATAAGTGTCAAGGATTCACAGGCATTGATGGCCCAACAATTTTCAGAGGTCTTTGGCAAATATAAAAACAACTACAATAGTCTCAAAGTAAGACCCACCGCAACATGAGAAAGTGTTGGAGTCGAATGCTATGGGGGTCAACGATAGCACAGAGCAATGATGGTTCTCCCTGTGTCATCCAAGACTCCTCATTGTAAAAGTAATGAGACTCAAGATACTGTCGCCCTTATGGAAATGATGCTGATGTTGACAAAAAGGGAGATTCGACTTCAAGAAGCAAAGGGATTTATGAAACCTACTGGATGAGATCAGGAACTAATGAGGTTCATGGGTGAAGGAAAGTGGCGGTGAGACTCTAGACTGCCCTTTGTTGGGGATATATGTAAAGGACAAGCGACAACAACCATGAAACTGAATCTAGCGTCAGGGGGATGACTAGACTGGGGTTAAATTGCGCCAGAGGCATGACAAAGTGTACAAACTTAGAGATAAGAGGTATGTGGACCGTGGGATACTTGGGGTTTGTGGATGAGGTCGAGTAGAGTAGGAGGTAAGGAATGCCCCAACCAAGGGCGACACGGGTTGCATTGCTGGAAAAGGAAGGTCGCTAATGTAACACTCTTTCATTCTGAGCTGTAACGCTCTGATACCATTCTGTAACGCCCCCTTATTTCTGTCGGGCAGACGCTACTTCGCGGAATAAAAATCTCATACTTAATTATATATATATATGACATGCAATTAAGCAAATGAAACACATTTAAACTCAGAGTAAACATAAGAATTACTGCTATTATAAATAATCAATGGCATTAACATTAATTCGTATGCACAACAGAATACATGATATATATATTGCGCCAGAGGCATGACAAAGTGTACAAACTCAGAGATAAGAGGTATGTGGACCGTGGGATACTTGGGGTTTGTGGATGAGGTCGAGTAGAGTAGGAGGTAAGGAATGCCCCAACCAAGGGCGACACGGGTTGCATTGCTGGAAAAGGAAGGTCGCTAATGTAACACTCTTTCATTCTGAGCTGTAACGCTCTGATACCATTCTGTAACGCCCCCTTATTTCTGTCGGGCAGACGCTACTTCATGGAATAACAATCTCATACTTAATTATATATATATATGACATGCAATTAATCAAATGAAACACATTTAAACTCAGAGTAAACATAAGAATTACTGCTATTATAAATAATCAACGACATTAACATTAATTCGTATGCACAACAGAATACATGATATATATAAATACACAGATATGCAGAAACGTAATTAAAAACATCATTTGGTACTTATCTCTGAAACGGTGGTAATTCCACCAACCAGGTGCAGGCCTTCCACGAACCTCCCAGCCTTAGACCACACTGCTCATTAAGCTCAACAGTAGGTCACCCTCGAGCTGGGACTAAGCTCCACGCCAAGGCAAGGAATCCTAGGCTAGGCTGAGGTTCCAGGGAAAACACACAGTCACAAGGAAGGAATTCTCTCCCAGGAACCACTCATACTCACTGCCCACAGACTCTCATTCCCCACATGCCTATTCCACCCCAGGAGTATACATCTTCTCTGTCACCTAGAAAGTCCTTTGACTGCTAACCTCCCTTGCCTTGGGTTTCAACAACAGACCAGACCGGAAGTCTCCGAGCTCCGTGGCAGCTACGGGGTTCCTTCCAGGAGTTCTCTCCTTCCTCTGTGCACTCTCTCACCTAGAGAGAATCGCTCACAGGCCAAGCAACCCATTCTTCCAACTTCAATCACCTCTCTCACCTGGAGAGAGAGTTGTACAAATTGGCCAACAAGCCACACGCAGTCCAGCACAACATGGCCATAACAACCAATGGGGAAAACATACACGGGCTTTCCAACAAGCTCAACAATGACAGGATGGTCTCACGGTTATGGCTTTGGGACAGAGACTCCACACACAGGCTCGATCTGCTCGGACAGAGGGTGCATTGGATTTTCAGAAATCAACACAGGCTATCCCCGAAATCAACACACAGACTTTGCCCCTGGTTTCATAATGGCACCAAGTCTCTTGCAGAAGTCGGACCGGTTCACGCTTAGGTAGTCGAGGGTCGAATGGTGGAGGCACCACCACCATGGCTCATCTCATCCCTCTTATTTGCATGGGCTTGGGTTGACACTTGTCACCCGTGAAGCTACATGCTTCCATCAGTGTGCGCTCCTCCTACCATTTGGAAGTCACATGTCATTCCAAAAGAACTTAGGATAAAACATATTATTCACATATCTTTTGGAATAATATTAAAATATTATTCCCAAGACTTAAGCCCCTAGGATTAACACTTAGACCCTTTTCACACCTTCCAACCCCTAATCCCTTGCCCACTCTGTGGAAGCTTAGTCCTCCATCACTCATTCATCGTGGTCGGTCTGCACGCAGCGATGTTTATAATTTTATTAATGTTCTGCATAGATACATGTACAAAATCAAGCTCTTGTCCTTCAACACTTAGGCTCTCTGGCCTAATAATCACATAAGCCCACCAACTTATATTAACTTGGCTCACCAACCTATAAAACATAATTACAATTCATTTCCTAAACATGATTTACAACAGGGCTCGGCCTTGGGGACATTACAATCCCCCTCCCCTTATTTCTACACTGTCCTCAGTGCAACCTTACACTGTCTCTGCAAGCCTTTCAAAATTTTCAAAAATATGTGGGTACTTTGCCCGCATAACATCTTCATGCTCCCATATCGTGTCTTTAGGACCATACCAGGTCCACTGGACCTTTACAAGCTCTATGGCTCGATTCCAGAGCTGTTTTCTTTTCCTTTCCAATATGCTCACAGGATGCACTTGCAAGACACCTTCAGGTTCCACCTGAATCGCATTCCAATTGATAACATGATTAGCATCCGGTATATATTTTTTAAGCAATGAAGCATGAAACACATTATGTACAGTCATAGATGCAGGTAATGCAAGCATGTATGCAACTGGACCAATCCTTTCCAGGATTTCAAATGGCCCACAAAATCTTGCTGCCAACTTGGCGCAACTTTCCAGCTTCAGGGAACTCCTGTTAGTTTTCACTTTTAGGAAAACATGATCACCCACTTTGAATTCTCTGTGGGTTTCGTTATTATCAGCATAACTTTTCTGCCTGTCTTGGGCAGCTTTCAAATTTTGTTTAATTTTTATCATTTGGTCTTCCATCTCTTTGAGCAACTCTGGCCCAACTACTGGTCTGTCAGTTGGATTATCCCAGCTCACTGAAGTGTTGCACTTTTTTCCATAAAGTGCTTCAAATGGGCTCATCTTCAACAATGCATGATACCCATTATTGTAGGTGAATTCTACCAAATGCAGGTAGTCTTCCCATCTTGATGGTTTGTCCATCACGTACATTCTCAGCATGTCCTCTATTAATCTGTTCACCCTCTCTATCTGTTCATCAGACTCGGGATGATATGCTGTACTAAAATTTAGATTCGTTCCGAATCCTTTGAACAATCCTTTCCAAAAATTTGAGGTGAATTTCGGGTCCCTATCATACACAATCATCTTAGGAATTCCGTGCAAGCGTGCCACTTCTTTTAAGAAGATATCAACAACATCTCCTGCCTTGTGAGTGGTTTTTAGTGGTATAAAATGGGAAGCTTCTGTAAGCTTTTCCACCACCACCATGATCGAATCATGCTGCTTGCTCATTCTGAGCAATCCTGTAATAAAATCCATCGTCACCACTTCCCACTTCCACTCAGGAATGGGTAAAGGCTGCAACAACCCTGCTGGGTGTCTATGCTCAGCCTTAAATTTTTGGCACTCCATACATCTGGAGATGTATTCAATGATCTCTCTCTTCATACTCGGCCAAAAATAATGGCTCTTGGCTGCTGCCACAGTCTTCTGATATCCAGGGTGTCCAACATACGTCACATTATGCATTTCTTTTAGAATCACAAATTTCAATTCCTGGACATTGGGTATATACACTTTGTCTTTATACAGAAGTAATCCATCAACTTCCAAGGTGTAACTTTCCTTTTTCTATGGTCTCTCATGCTGCTATAGCTTTGCTACTAAGTCTCTGTACTGCAAATCAATATTTGCAACTTCCAAAATTCTACCCTTGATATCAGTCATGTACTTGCTAATGGCTGTAGCATGTAATTCATGCACTTTTCTGCTGAGTGCATCAACCACCTTGTTTTCCTTTCCTTTGATATGCTTGATATCAAAGTCGTATTCGCACAGAAACTCCAACCATCTACTTTGCCTAGTGTTTAAAGTTGGTTGATCAAACAAATATTTCAGACTATTGTGGTCTGTTCTCAATTCAAATCTTCTTCCCATGAGGTAATGTCTCCATTTCCTTAAAGTGTGGACAATTGCTGCCAGCTCCAAATCGTGAGTGGCATAATTATTTTCATGCTCTTTCAACTTCCTGGACTCATAACAGATTACAAATCCATCTTGGCTAAGAAATCCTCCCAACCCTTCCTTACACACATCTGTGCACACCACAAAATCCATATTTGGATCCACAATCCTCAATATTGGAGTGCTGGTTAACAACTGCTTCAATCACTGGAAACTCTTCTCACACTCTTCAGTCCACTGAAACTTTTTCTCCTTCCTTTGCAAGGAAGTGATAGGATGAGCTATCTTTGAGAACCTTTCTATAAAACTTCTGTAATAGCCTGCTAGACCCATAAATGATCTAACTTCTGCCACATTCCTTGGAGCTAACCATTCTTGGATGGACTCAACTTTCTCAGGATCCATAGTGATCCCTTCTTCTGAAATAATATGCCCCAAGTAATGGATTTGTCTTTGATAAAATGAGCATTTTCTCAGCTTGGCATATAGTTGGTGTTCTCTCAACACATGCAACACCATCCCCAGGTGTTGTTCATGCTTTTCCTCTGACTTGGAATACACCAAAATGTCATCCAAGAAGACTATGCCAAACTTGTCTAAATAGTTTCTAAATACACCATTCATCAAGTACGTAAAAACAACAGGTGCGTTTGACAGTCCAAACAACATCACTGTGAACTCATAATGAATGTACCTTGTTCTAAAGGTGGTTTTGTTGATGTCCTCATCCTTTATTCTTACTTGGTGATATCCTGACCTGAGATCTATCTTCGAAAATATTTTCGCACCCTTCAACTGATTGAAAAGATCATCGATTCTTGGCAGAGGATACTTGTTCTTGAAAGTTACCTTGTTCAACTGCCGAAAATCAATGCATAGCCTCAACGTCCCATCCTTCTTCTTCACGAACAGGACCGGGGCACCCCAAGGTGACACGCTGGGGCGAATGTACCCCTTCTTAAGAAGCTCTTCAAGCTGTAACTGCAACTCTTTCAACTCTGGCGTACTCATTCTATATGGAGCTTTCGACACTGGAGCTGCTCCAGGAATCGAGTTTATAGAGAAGTCGATGTCTCTCTTCGGAGGTAGTCCAGGTACCTCCTGAAATACGTCCTTGAACTCTGTGAGTACCTCATGGTCTCCAATATTTATGACTTCATCTCTAGATGCTTCCTCCACACGGGTTGCAAATAATTGACAACCTTTCCTGTAACACTTCTTCAACTGCATGGTTGAGATTTCTCTAACAACCACAACTCTGGGAGTTCCTTGGACTAGTTTCTGATTTCCCTCCTCATCCAGGCATGTAAACCTCTTGTTACGACAGTCTAGGAGGGCATGGTGCTGGTCCAACTAGTCCATTCCAATTAAGCAGTCATAAGAGTCTAAAGGCAGAACATTCAATTCCGCCTTCGTGCTCAATCCATTCATGTGTACTGAACATGATTTAACCAATTCAATGACCTTCCTCTTGGTTCCTGTAGCCAACTACACTAACCAAGAATTTTCATGTTTGCTTCTTGATAAATGCAAACTTTCCACCACCCTAGGATCTACATAACTATGGCTAGCCCCTGAATCGATTAAAATCATAAATGGTCGGTTTTTGATCATACCTTCCACTTCAATCATGTGCGATTGAAATTCTTCTTGCTTGTTGTCTAGGGTTGCGTAGATCCTTGGCATCCTGCTTCCCATATCCTCCACTGTTTCAGCTTGCTGAACATTGTGGATGGTTCTTGCTTTATCTTTTCTGTGGGGGCAGTCTCTGTACCTATGATTCCCTTTACAACCCCAACACTCCATAGGTGGCGGTCTGGGCATTTGCTCATCCACTTCAGCCTTCCTGGGCTCTCTAAAAGATGGTTGTCCCTCAGGACTGTTCCTGAAAAAGGGAGGCTTGTTTCCCTTCTGCCTCTGCTCTTTCCTGAACTTCTTCTGATCATCCCAAGCCTTCCGAAAAGTAGGCCTTTCTCTTTGCTGTTCATATAAGCATTTAGCCCTTCTTATTGTCTCTTCCATAGTCTTAGGATTGTCATATTGAATCTTTTCACCAATGGAAGGTGGCGGTCCACTCAGATATCTATGAATCTTGACAGCCTTATCTTTGATGAATGGAACATACTTCAGTAGTTCCAAAAACCTTCGTTCGTATTCATCAATGGTCATGTTGCCCAACTTGAGTTTGAAGAACTCCTTCATCTTTCTGTCATAGTATCTTTTGGTCAGGTATTTCTTCTTGAAATACCTCTTGAACTCCTTCCAAGTGATATCTTTCTCCCTAATGTGCTGCACCTGCACAAACTGATCCCACCACATGGATGCTTTTCCTTTCAGTTGATACATCACAATTCTTCCTTCTGCATGAGTGAAATAATTCTGCAGTTGGAAATATTTCCTCATGCCAAGCAACCATGTTTCGTCATCTTCCTCCTTCTTATGTTCTCCATCGAACGTTGGAGGCTTGATCTTGTTCATCTCCCCCTTCAATTCATCCACTCCAGATTTTCGGTGTTTTCTGGTAGGGGACGAGCTTGAACTACTGTGTGCCTCCCTACTTGAATGCTTTGGTGGGCGATGCTGATGTCTGTTACCACTCCTCGATCTTCTACTCCTCTAAAGGGTCCTAACACTTCTTGATCTTCTTTTCCTCTCAGGGGTCCTGCGACTCTCTATCTTGCTTGAGTCACTCCCCTTCTCCAATTTCCTTTCTATTCTTTCCAGGCTCTTCAACATTTTTAAGTTGAATTCACCTTGTCTATCCCTAACTTTCATGAGCTTTCGACTAATAGCTCGGTGAGACTGGGCATCTCTCTGCAATTATTCAATGATTTTCATTATGTGCCCTTCCTTATCTAATTTTCTTCCATGCCCATTGGAGTTCGATCCTTCGACTCCCAGGTTGACATCCCTTCCTTCTCTTTCATCCTCTGATTCGGAGGCAATCTACACCTCTTCCAATTCCATACTTGGTGTCGGTTTTTGGCTGTGCTGACACTCGTTGAACTCTGCACACACAACGTGCAGTCAACCGAAGTTTGTTAGGCCTTAAACCCTTAATAAAATCACAATAATCATAAACCAATGCGAAAAAGAAAAACGTTTCGAATCCACTAAGTTTTCTGAGCTCTATTCAGCTCTGTAATTTTCGAGACTTCAAAACTCCGACTTTCGGGGTCTCGGTCCACGAGGTTCTCATTCTCTCTTTCAGGACTTCTAGGTTTTGGTCCACGAGGAACCAATAGTTAAATCCTCGACGGTCCTTTGTCTTCGAAAATTTTGGGACTTCGGGATTTTGGGGTTTCGGGTTTCGGGGTTTTACCCCCCCGGAGGTTCTCGCGCTCTCTTCCCTGTCTAACTCCCAACTCCCGAACTTCCAACCTATTTTCCCCTGGGCCCATAACACAGTTGTCACCAACTATGGTAGAGATTTTGAGACTTCAGAATTTTGGGTTTCAGGTCTTCGGTACCCGGGAGTTCACGACGCAGTGACTCCCAACTCCTTGTCACACCAACTCCCGAATTTCAAAATTCCGATTTACTTTACTCTCCGGGCCCACAGCATAACTGTTGCCCTTAACCACGGTGGTGCGTGGCATGTTTAGGAGGGTCCATGTCACCTTCGGTGACGTCATCTTGTCCCACCACTCTCGCCTATCTTCTCGACTCACTACCACATGGTACACATCCATGCGCCCACGTCCATTCCAAGCAAAATCCAATGGTTAGGCCTTTCCTCGATCTACGACGTAGACATTTTTGGCATTTCGGGGGTGTTCACCTCTCCTCAGTTTTAGGTTTTCGGGTTTCATTATTTCACGACTTGCGAACACAAGGGTTCTTTCCTTTGAGCTTCCCGGGTGCCGAAACGCCGACCGACAACCACATGTTTTTCCCCCCGATGGATGGTCCTGACAAATTTTGGGATTTCACGTATTGTGATTTCCACGTTCTTGTGCAACTCCAAAGGTTTTTAAACCCTACAGACGTTTTCCAGATCTGACGGTCACGAGGGTTCTCCTTTCCTCCGAACAGATCCTAAGGCTCCAACACTTCTGGTGTGGAGTCCTCTCTTCCTGTGGCCTTATTCCACACTGGATGCGGGTTCATAACACCGCTACACCTACTGATCTTTGTAACATAGTCAAGTAATCTCCTTGACACTAAGGAGAACTCAAAGGTCTGAAATTGGTCCTCCAGACACAATTTCTCCTCAAACTCTTGGTCCAAAGACCACTTATCTGGCCCATCTAGGGTTAGTGTCGAAACCTTGGCTCTATTACCATTCTATAACACTCTTTCATTCTGAGCTATAATGCTCTGATACCATTCTGTAATACCCCTTATTTTTGTCGGGCAGGCGCTACTTCGTGGAATAACAATCTCATACTTAATTATATGTATATGACATGCATTTAAGCAAATGAAACACAATTAAACTCAGAGTAAACATAAGAATTACTGCTATTATAAATAATCAATGGCATTAACATTAATTCGTATGCACAACAAAATACATGATAAATATAAATACACAGACATGCAAAAACGTAATTAAAAACATAATTTGGTACTTATCTCTGAAACGGTGGTAATTCCACCAACCAGGTGCAGGCCTTCAACGAACCTCCCAGCCTTAGACCACACTGCTCATTAAGCTCAACAGTAGGTCACCCTCGAGCTGAGACTAAGCTCCACCCCAAGGCAAGGAATCCTAGGCTAGGCTGAGGTTCCAGGGAAAACACACAGTCACAAGGAAGGAATTCTCTCCTAGGAACCACTCATACTCACTTCCCACAGAATCTCCTTCCCCACATGCTTGTTCCACCCCAGGAGCATACACCTTCTCTGTCACCTAGACAGTCCTTCGACTGCTAACCTCCCTTGCCTTGGGTTTCAGCAATAGACCGGATCGGAAGTCTCCAAGCTCTGTGGCAACTATAGGGTTCCTTCCAGGAGTTCTCTCCTTCCTCTGTGCACTCTCTCACCTGGAGAGAATCGCTCATAGGCCAAGCAACCTGTTCTTCCAACTTCAATCACCTCTCTCACCTGGAGAGAGGGTTGTACAAACTAGCCAGTAAGCCACACGCAGTCCAGCACTGTGTGGCCACAACAACCAACGGGGAAAACAAGCACGATCTTTCCAACAAGCTCAACAATGACAGGATGGTCTCACAGTTATGGCTTTGGGACAGAGACTCCACACACAGGCTTGAACTTCTCGGACAAAGGGTGCATCGACTTTTCAGAAATCAACACAGGCTATCCCCAAAATCAACACACAGACTTCTCCCCCGGTTTTAGAATGGCACCAGGTCTCTTGCAGAAGTCAGACCGGTTCACGCTTAGGCAGTCGAGGGTCGAATGGTGGAGGCACCACCACCATAGCTCATCTCAGCCCTCTTATTTGCATGGGATTGGGTTGACACTTGTCACCCGTGAAGCTACATGCTTCCATCAACGTGCGCTCCTCCTACCATTTGGAAGTCACATGTAATTCCAAAAGAACTTAGGATAAAACATATTATTCACATGTCTTTATGAATAATATTAAAATATTATTCCCAAGACTTAAGCCCCTAGGCTTAACACTTAGCCCCTTTTCCCACCTTCCAACCCCTAATCCCTTGCCCACTCCGTGGAATCTTAGTCCCCCATCACTCATTCATTGTGGTTGGTCTGGATGCAGCGGTGTTTATAATTTTATTAATGTTCTACATAGATACATGTACAAAATCAGGCTCTTGGCCTTCAACACTTAGGCTCTCTGGCCTAATAATCACATAAGCCCACCAATTTATATTAACTTGGCTCACCAACCTATAAAACATAATTACAATTCATTTCATAAACATGATTTACAACAGGTCTTGGCCTTGGGGACATTACAGCTAAGGGCGACAACAAAAGCGAGGTAAATGCGGGAAACAAAGGCTTTGTACAATTACCAAATGAATAAATAATAAGTGGGGATAAGTGTGCAGATACAGAAACGAGTGCCCCAATGTAAGATGGCTTGGCCGGTGAGGGCGCAAGTAGCTTGGTAAACAGGTGGAGGGTGGGGGCCCCATAGGTGGGTTTCTGTATTAGGTAAATGAATGGAGGACAATCTGCAGATGGGAAAAATGATGGTGGATGAGATGGAGGGTTAATAATACTGCAGAGGTGTAGTCCAATGTGAGCCGTAAGGAGATGATCTGGGAGTCCGTTTGGGAAATCTAGCAAAACGAGGAGAAGGAGAATGTGGCTGATTCTCGGGAATGCGAAGACTATCGGGACTCCCAGCCCTAGGGGATGAAAACAACATGAGTGTCAAATTGAAAAAGGGGACTATGATTGGGACAACTCATGTAGGAGAGAGTGCTAGCTGTTGACAGTATTGAAATGCAGCGGAGGTTTGAGTACTGCAGATCCAGATGGGGGACCCTAGAGGCAAATGTCGGAGGGTGTGACTGGGAGATGCAATTGATATTCAGAGGGAATGATTACATGCCAATGTCGATGATATACCTGAAGGGGCAACATTGTTGCGTGATGACCAAGTACCTGCACATATGAAAACCAAATATCTGATGTGAACAATATCTGAAGATAAAGAACATAAAACAATTATTCAAGAATTGTGAATATAAGCATTCGTACCTGGGCAGGATGTGATAGAAATGTGTCCTCCAGGGCCGGGGATGGATGGTGACCCGGGGGATGTGACTATGTAGGGGGCGGGATCCTGATCCTGTGGCTGAAGACTGATCGAAAAATGGATGACTGGAGCTCCTGTAACTGATCTTAGAAGTTTGACAAAGAGGACTATATATAGTTGTAGGGCCCACAATTCCACCTCATTTGTACCTACTGTTCTAGTGAGTTTACGAGAGGTTTCATAGGATATTTGGAGATTTCAGGAGATCGAGCCAACCAATTCAGGATCAACGAGTGCCAAGTTAGTGGTCGTATCCTCTTGCATACAAAATTTCACCACCAAGAATACCCTAGCACACAAGAGGGTGCAGAAAACCCTAGAACTCTAGCGCCCAAGAGAGGTGCGCAACTTTGAACAAGAAGTGTACTTGCTGAAATTTCCAAAACCCACAAGTGTGTGTATGTCTACAATGAAAGATTTCATCTTACTTATATTAGACTTGTCCTGTCAACTAAAGTGTCTATTGGCACAATAGGGCTGACCTCACTTAGATATATTTATTTATTTATTATTATAATAATTAATATTAATATTACTATTACTATTAATTATCTTTTATAGTTTAACTTTAGACACAATAAGATAGGGCCGACCTGTACCCTTTACACAATAACTAGAGTTACAGGTAGGTCTGAATATTGAAAAATATATAACAAAGGATAGATACACCCACTAGTGCTCATCCACTAGGGGCACATCCATAGGGATGCCATGGACCTGATTCACTGCATTACACAGATGAACCAGGTCTTCACACGTTCACCTGTGCTCGTCCACATGCACGTATTCTCTATAGATCTGCTTTCCCACTACACCAATAGGAAGATCATTTGGAGTCTTCTCATCAACTTTGTTGCTCAGAGGAGGCCATCACATCATCTTCATTTCTGTTCTCATGATGATGTGCCCAACGCTTTTTTGGGATTTCCCACGTTCACCTTGTGCTCAGCCACATGCATGTCCTAACTCAACAGATCACTTTTACATCGGATAATCATCTCGAGTTCTTCTCTCTCATGTCATTGTTAAATTTGTAATTAAAATAAAGTACCTAGGGAAGTGTTTCTCATCCCTAGGCGCCTAAGGGGTGAGAAAGTGCCTAATGTGGGCCCTAGTCATTTAATTTGTGAGATGCAAATTAAAAGGTGACTTTATGACTTTAGTGAGGATCAGTGAAGAGACACTTAATCTCAATCACTCATCTAATCTAATCTCAGACATTGGATTAAGAAATTCCTCACCTACCTCATGAGGTCGATTAGGGTTGGAGGGCGCACCCATTGTTGGGTTGTTGGTTCATTGTTGAGAGAGCAAGGGAGATATTATTTTCGAGCAACAAGAAAGAAACCATTTCTGAGAGTTAGGGCATGCATTCCAAGGCAGAATAATAGCACAGAAATCGAGGCAAAGGTTCATCATACACAGGAGGCCATACAACACAGATTTCGAGGTCCGTACAGTCACTTGTGTGAACTAAAATCGAGACAGCAGACAACATTTAATTCTGTCAGTATGGTACGAATTTTATTAGTCCGTACATTCATACTTTGGCACATATTTTGAGGAGGGACAGATAGCCATACTCAGGCATACCGTATGGATTCCGTATAGGTCCGTATAGTCCTTTATTGGCACATAAATCGAGACAGATTGCTGTGTGGTTTTTCTAGAAAGTTTGACATGGTTTTCAAGGCAGTCGTACAACCATTAATGCACCCCAAAATTTGTTGAAGTAGTTGGCATGCATTTCAAGGCATCCATATAGCATTTGGAGGCACATAAATCGAGGAGCATAACTACAATTTATTGCAGAAAATTCTGGAAAGAGTTTTGAGAAGTTTGGCTCATTTCCTGTGTGAAGACTTGGCATAGTTATCGAGATAAGTTTGTCATTAAATTTCTGAAGATGAACATGCTGTAACAGAATTTCTCTGAAGCTCCTAAATAATAAAAATCTCTCTCTCTCACTGGTTTTCCCCTTGTGGGTTTTTCCAGGGTCAATGTTAGACCGAAAATATCTATGTCAATAATTTTTTGAGTTTTATATGCTGCTGATATTTTATTTCTGCGTTATAAACGAAGTTCATAATCCTCATGTTTTAGTTCTGAAATTAATTTTCTGCTGAGTTTTTATATGCTGATATAAAACTGGGTTTTGGGCATTAAACATTGGCTGAAAAATCAGCGAGACTGAAATTGGGTTGGGGTCTAAAAAATTTACATGGTATCAGAGCTGAGTTGAAAGGAAGCAGAAATTTCAGCAGTCAGAAAGTTGGGACAACAGTCACTTCACAGGGCATAATTTTGAATTTATCATTTTCAGCAGAATAGGGTCAATGGCTACAGGTTTGAGAGTTGAGGACAGACTTGATGGGGCAGAAAATTTTGGTGCATGGAAGGAGAGGATGATCTTACTTTTGCAAGAAAATGAGTTGTGGGACATTGTGGAAAATACCACAACTCATCCTGTTGTGATGCCTATTGATGCTACTCTTCTTGCAACTTACACCAAGAAGAGTATCAAGGCTAAGAGGATTATTCTTGATGCCATCAAGGACCATTTGATTCCTCACTTGACGGGGAAGGAAAATGCCTATGAGATGTGGGAGTCTCTGACTAAATTGTACCAGAGTACTAATGAAAATCATAAAATGGTTTTGAGGGGAAAACTAAAGAGCATAAAAATGACCAAGGCTGAAAATGTGGTCACATACCTTACTAGATTGACACAGGTGAGGGATGATCTTGGAGCTGTGGGGGAAGCCATAGTTGACAATGAGCTTGTGAGAACAACATTGAATGGAGTTTCCAAACAATGGTTTGTTTTTGTGGAGGGCATTGTTGCTAGGGAGAAGCTTCCCAACTGGGAACATCTTTGGGATGACTTTGTTTAGGAGGAGACCCGGAGAGGTCATGTACATGGCAATTCATCTACAGGTTACGAGGAGGAGAATGTGGCTCTTGTTACCACTAGCAAGAAGAAGTTCAAAAAGGGTCCAAAGGGAGGAAACAAGCCCAAGGGTGAAGGGAAGAAAGACATGAGCAAAGTTAAGTGCTTTGTATGCCATAAGTTTGCGCACTATGCAGGTCAGTGTCCTAACAATAAGAAGAAACAAACAACAACTTTAGCAGCGGTGGAAGAGTTTTCCACCAAGTTTGATAAGGAGTTTTCCTTGATTGTGTGTCTATCCACGAGGACCACTCATTCATATACTTGGTATATTGACAGTGGTGCCTCTCGCCATATGACAGGGGTTCGTGAGCATGTGACAGATCTTACAAAGATTGGAGATGTTGAGGTAGTGCTTGGTGATGACTGGGAGGTCAAGGCAGTTGGTTATGGGACTATACCATTTCAGAGGGAGTCTTTGCCTCCCATGACTTTGATAGAGGTTCTATATGTTTTGGGCTTGAAGAAAAATTTAGTGTCAGTTTCTACTATTGAGGAGAAGGGTTTTGAGGTCTTGTTCTGTGATGGGCAAGTTCTCCTTTTCCCTAAGGGGTCTAGCATCACTTCGACCAAAGTGATTGGTACTAGACATAAGAAGCTGTACAAGTTTTTGTTCCAACCAGTGAGAGCATTGATTCATACTACCAATAGTAGTAGTGACCTATGTGAGCTATGGCACAGGAGGATGGCACATTTGCACCATGGGGCTTTGAGAGTTACGAGGGAGATGGTGACAGAAGTTCTAGATTTCAGTTTAGAGCATCATGAGTTATGCAAGGGGTGTGCATTGGGAAAGTACACCAAGACTTTGTTTTCGAGCAGTGATAGTAGAGCAGTAGGGATTCTTGATCTTATACATTCAGATGTATGTGGCCTGATGTCTTCGACATCGTTGACTGGTTTTCTATACTATGTTGTATTCATTGATGACTTCTCTCGGACGTCCTGGATTTTCTTCATGAAGACCAAAGGACATGTCTTCAGTTGGTTCCAAGAGTTAAAAGCTCTTGTGGATAACCAGACATGGAAGAAAATCAAAGTCTTGAGATCAGACAATGGGGGTGAGTATATCTCCAAGGAGTTCATGGACTTCTATGCAGGAGAGGGAATCAGGAGAGAGTTGTCTGTTCCTTACAACCTGCAACAGAATGGGGTTGCAGAGAGGAAGAACAGGGCCATTGTTGGGGCTGCGAGAGCCATGATACATGATCAGGGGCTGCCACTATTTCTATGGGCTGAGGCATTCTACATTTATCTGCAAAACAGGAGTCCTCACAAGGCTGCGGGGAGCATGACTCCTGAGGAGGTTTTTTCTGGGAAGAAGCCTGAGGTGGGGCACCTTTGGATTTTTGGTGCATCACATATTCATATGTCCCTTCTAAGAAGAGGACAAATCTAGAGCCCACGACAGAGAGAGGGATATTTTTTGGGTACAGTGAGACTTCAAAGGCTTTCCGTATTTACCTTCCTTCCTTGAGGAAGACTATCTTGAGGAGGGATGTCAGATTTGAGGAGGACAAAGCCTTTAGGAAGTCTAGAGGGACAAAGAAGGGTGAGCAGTCTTCATCACAGATTGAGGTGAGTCCACAACAGACTACAGTGACACAGAGTTTGGGGCCACCTGCTTCGGTGACGACAGGTTCACAGGTGACAGGGCCACAGGGTTCAGGTTCGCAGGCTATTGGTCCACAGGTTTCAAGATCGAGTACTCCAGATTCTACTTCAGGATCATTGCCTTTAGGAGATGGGGTTGAGCAGGGAGAGTCCCCTCCACAAGACACTACCTCAGAGAGGAGGAAGCCCAAGTGGCTTCATGACACTTTGAGGGAGGCACAGGGTTCAATGGGGAATCCCAGACAGACAGTGAGGGACAGTAAACCTCCCGAGAGGTTTTGTAGCTACATCGCGATGGTGAGAAGTATTCGGGAGTCTAAGCCTTCCACTTTTGAGGAGGCTATTGGTAGACAGGTGTGGAGAGATGCCATGATGGAAGAGTACAATTCCATCATGAAGAACGATGTCTGGGAAGTTGTTCCTAGACCTGAGGGGATGTCAGTGGTGACTTCCATATGGATTTATAAACTCAAGCATGTTGCAGATGACAACATTGAGAAGTACAAAGCTTGATTTGTGGCTCGGGGGTTTTCACAGGTTGAGGGATTCGACTATGATGAGACCTTTGTGCCAGTTGCTAGATACACTTTGATTAGGGCAATGATCTCCATTGCAACAAAGATGGGTTGGAAGATCCATCAAATGGATGTAAAGACCACATTTCTGAATGGTCTTATTGAGGAGGAGGTGTACATTGAGCAACCATTGGGGTTTGAGGTGCATGGGAGAGAGTCTCATGTGTGTAGACTGAAGAAGGCATTGTATGGGCTGAAACAAGCTCCCAACGCTTGGTATTCGAGGATAGAAGCCTATTTGCAGTAGTTGGGTTTTGAGAAGAGTGAGGCAGATCCCAACCTATACTTCATTGTGGTTGGAGAGGATCCTCTCATTCTTCTACTATACGTGGATGAAATTTTCATTACAGGGGCAGAGAACTCATCAACAACTGGAAGGAGAGCCTTGCTTTAGAGTTCGAGATGACTGATATCAGACTGATGCATTACTTTTTGGTATTGGAGGTTTGGCGGGAGCCTGGACACATCTTCCTGGGACATGGGAAGTATGTGTGTGACATTTTGAGCAGATTTTAGATGGAGGATAGTAGGCCCATGACCACTCCCATGATTACCAACTGGAAGAAGCTTCATGCTTCTGAGTCATAGTTGGTGGATTCCACTTTGTATCGTCAGTTGATCGGCTCATTGATGTATTTGGTCAATACCAGGCCATATATTTGTTTTGCTATCAACACTCTCAGTCAGTTCATGGTGGATCCTAGGAGAGTGCACTAGGTGGAAACAAAACATGTGCTCAAGTATCTTTGTGGTACGATAGATTATGGTCTGGAATATCATAGAGGAGATGGAATTCATTTGGTTGGCTATACAGATTCAGATTGGGCAGGATGTGTCAGTGACATGAAGAGTACTTCAGGGTGCTATTTCGGATTGGGTTCAACAGTTGTGTCTTGGTTCAGTCAGAAACAAAAGTCAGTGGCTTTGAGTTCTGCAGAGGTTGAGTATATGGTAGCCAGTTAGGCCAGTTGTGAGGCCCTTTGGCTTCTCAAGATGTTGGTGGGATTATTCGGTGTGCAGTTGAGGCCTACTGTGATTTACTGCGATAATAAGAGTTGCATTAAACTCTCGAAGAATCTAGTTTTTCATGACCGGTCTAAGCATATCGAGATTCATTATCACTTCATCTGTGACTATGTTCAGAGAGGAGTTGTTGAGCGACAGTACATATCTACAAAGGAGCAGGTTGCAGACATACTCACCAAGGCATTGAGCAGAGGCAAGTTTGTATTTTTCAAGGACAAGCTTGAAGTGGTGAGTAACACTTTCCTCGGTAAGAGGGAGTGTTAAATTTTTAATTAAAATAAAGTACCTAGGCAAGTGTTTCTCATCCCTAGGCATCTAAGGGGTGAGAAAGTGCCTAATGTGGGCCCTAGTAATTTAATTTGTGAGATGCAAATTAAAAGGCGACTTTATGAATTTAGTGAGGCTGAGTGAAGAGACACTCAATCTCAGCCACTCATATAATCTAATCTTAGCCATTGGATTAAGAAACTCCTCACCTACCTCATGAGGTCGATTAGGGTTGGAGGGTGCACCCATTGTTGGGTTGTTGGTTCATTGTTGAGAGAGCAAGAGAGAGAGCATTTTCGAGTAGCAAGAGAGCAACCATTTTTGAGAGCTAGGGCATGCATTCCAAGGCAAAATAATAGCACATAAATTGAGGCAAAGGTTCAACATACACAGGAGGCCATACATCACAGATTTCGAGGTCCGTACAGTCACTTGTGTGCACAAAAATCGAGACAACATACATCATTTGATTTTGTCTGTACGATACAGATTTTATCAGTCTATACATCCATACTTTGGAACAAATTTCAAGGAGGGATAGACATCCGTACTCATTTCATACTGTACAGATTTTGTACAGGTTAGTACAGTCCTTTCTTGGCACAAAAATCGAGACAGATTGTTGTGTGGTTTTTTTGGAAAGTTTAGCATGGTTTTCAAGGTAGCCATACAACCATTAATGCACCCAAAAATTTTCTGAAGCAGTTGGCATGTATTTTGAGGCATCTGTACAGCATTTTGGAGGCACAGAAATTGAGGAGAAAACCTGCAATTTATTGCAAAAAATTCTGGAAAGACTTTTGAGAAGTTTGGCTCATTTCCTGTGTGAAGACTTGGCACAGTTATTGAGATAAGTTTGTCATTAAATTTCTGAAGATGAACATGCTGTAACATAATTTCTTTGAATCTCCTAAATAATAAAAATCTCCCTCTCTCACTAGTTTTCCCCTTGTGGGTTTTTCCAGGGTCGATGTTAGATCGAAAATATCTATGTCAATAATTTTCTGAGTTTTATATGCAATTGATATTTTATTTCTGCGTTACAAACGAAGTTCAGAATCCTCATGTTTTAGTTTTGAAATTAATTTTCTGCTGAGTTTTTATATGCTGATATAAAACTAGGTTTTGGGTATAGATGATTTTAGGGGTGAAATTTCTCTCATGGGCGAAATTTTAGGATTTAAATTTTTGAAGGGGCGAATATTGTATGAAGTAGATTTTAAGAAAAAAAAAATAGCCAAAATATTAAATTAAACAACATATGTGGCAGATGATTCGTCCCATATAGAAAATCCAAAAATTTGGTGCAAAGATGGTTCACCCTCCCTATTTCATGACAAAATTTCCAATTCGCCTAGATTTTGTAGAATCCAATTTTTATGGTGGGTGAATCGCCCTGCATATTCTAGAATCAAGGATTTAGGGTAAATATTTCGCCCCCATCTCCTCGAATCAAGGGTTTATGGCATTGATTTCTCCCATACGTTTCAATGGGAAGGATTTCACCTATATATGTAAATGGTCGTATTGGTTGGCCTTGACTGAAGCCACCCATTTTTTCTGGTGATCCAACGATAAACATGGGTGGGGGAGAGAGACCGTAGACGTGTGAGAGTTATTAACCATAGTTACTAGTTGGTGAGTTCTTCTTGTCTCATTCTTTGGTGCTTGTGCTTGTTTTAAGTTTATTTCCATAGAAACACTATTGATATGCATTCTTTTAATGTCTTTGTTGTTCATCTAAACCAAATTGTTGCTCATTGTCCTTGTTATTAATCTTAAAAGTCAGGGTTAGGTTTAGGTTCATGTCACACCAATTCTTCTGTAATTATGATGATTCACTGAATTGAATTAGAGTTAAATTGCAAAGCAGTTGGTATCACTGTTCACTTTGTATTTTTATATGTTCAGCTGGCATTTATCACATCTTGTCAAACTAGCAAGGTCCCATCTAAACTTGGGCATGATACCAATGTCAAACCTATGATTAGATAGGTATGTGCATGTGTCCATATTCAATGCTCTCAATGCATCTTTTAGATTTGGTGCACCCAATGCATCGTTTAGGTTCAATGCACTATTACACTGACTAAATTAGCATAGTTGCATCTAAGCATGGGTTTGAAACCCATCTCAGAGTTGAGTTTAGATGGATATGTGCTTATATTCATATTCATTGCACCTAATGCATTATTTAGATTCAATTCACCATTATACCTGCATATGTACACGGAATTGATGGATCACCTCATCCCACTCCGACTGTAGGATGTGCCTAGCTTCTCTCATTGCAAGAAATTTAAGTTACGCAATCTACCAGCATTAAGCTCAGCCGAAATAAATCCAAAGAATTGTGTTCTTTTTATTCCTTCTTTAAGAACCTGGTCATCTACTTTCAAAAATTTATAGCCAACTTTAGATTTCAAATAAACAAAATAAAAGAAAATAACCTCCTCTCTAATCTAGTTGAAAATAAAAGCCAAGACCCTCCTCTCTAATTTAGTTGAAAATAAAATCCAAGAACTTCCTCTCTAATTTAGTTGAAAATAAAATCCAAGAACCTACAAGGAAGGGGTCCAAATGGATCAGCCTTCAACTAGAAAAATCAACTATGACTTAGCAATTGAAACTAATAGACTTGCTAGAATTCCTAGAGGATACATAAAGAAAGTTACTAATAAAAAACTACTAAATCAACAAAGGAGAAAAGAGGAGGAGTTACCTCACATGTAAGAATCCTTCCAAGTGGTAGACTTTACCCTTAAATGGATCTACTTTTCTAATCTTACCTATGCAGAAGAATTGACATTCACATCCAACTTGCAAGAACAAAGTAATAGCCAAGAGAGAAGAGGTTAAACAAAACACCAAATCACCTCAATGCTAGATATCCAACAAGAGTGTTCTCAAATATTCCAATCAACAACACATGCTATGAGAGCAACCTCTTATATAGAGGCGAGGCTCAACAACCCTCTTATTACAATATTATTTTTACTTTAGATCTAGTGTAAGAGATCATAAACAACTCTTATTCTCAAACTAACTATGAGGACAAGGTCAAAAATGTTGATATTATGGTAGCTTCGGGAGGTATCAACCTCCATTGTTACCCTTTGACGAGATTAGAATATTCTGGAAGCAAGAAAAGAAGTGAATGTAACCCTAGAAGAGATGTTGACTAAGAGAGATAATTAATATGAATTAATTAGTACCCAGAATGAGAAGTCGGCCTAGGTAGCCTGCGAGAGCCAATATAAATACAGGGTGCTAGTTCTCATTTTACACACAACTCTCAGAATTACAGAAGGTCACTTGTGCACAAGTTTTGGGGAAGGTGTTGCCGCCAGTTCTAAAGCCTATTGCTTATATCTTTTGGTTTGGACTCTCTAATAAGCTTTGGTTACTTCTTGCTTGGTGCATTAGCCTTGCTTGGCTATCAGATTGCTACCAGGATTCTTCTCTTTGTCAAGGTCAAGGTGCTCGGAGGGTGGCTTCGGCCTATGGTTGGGTGCCAATAGTGATATTGTCTATGGTAAAATGAACACATTCTAACAGGTTATGGGCCCACACCTCCTTCATTCAGTCTAACCGCTGGAAGGAAGCATAACCATTAGGATACTAAACTCGCTGAAGAACTGCCACTAGGGTTACTAGCAAGAGCAGTTGTAGAAACCCTAAAACCCCGATCCAACACCTTGTGATGGAACATCTTGCTCAAGAAGAAGGTATTCAAGTACACCTTAGTCCCGCGCACCTCTTGGCACTCTCAAAAGGCAGAAACGTCAAAGTTGAAGTTTAGGATCAAGGCATGACCAGTCACCAGTCAACCAAAGACATGAGTGAAAAGACTAGTCATCTACACTACTCATCACTCACAGGAACGATTGAAGATGACATGTGGATAATTGATACTGGAGCTTCTAGGCATATGATGGGAGATGAAGCTAGACTCTCAAATCTAAATGAGAAGAAGACATCGTACAAGGTAGAGCTTGGAGACAAAATCACTTACCCAGTCGAGAGATTTGGACAAGCCTCCGTCAAGTTGAAAACATGTAACAATGTTCATTTGAGCAATGTATTATATGTACCTGGTTTAGAAAAGAATCTTGTATCCATATCTTGCCTAGAATACAAAGGAAACATAATAGCTTTCATAGATGGAAAAGTATTATCTTGGCATAAAGACTCCAACATAGAGAATGCTAGAGTTATTGGAACTCGTGAAGGAAACCTATAAAGATTACTAGAACAAAATGAAGAAGCTCTTGTACATGATGAAGTCAATCCCAATGAACTTTGGCACATAAGGTACACTCATATTAAATATCAAGCATTACCTTTTCTCAAAAAGATGGTTGAAGGAATACCACAATTGCAGTCTACACATGAAGGAATTTGCAAAGGATGTGCTCTTGGAAAGAATATCAAGAAACCATTCCCAAGCAACAACAATAGATCTAAAGAGATTCTAGATCTAATACACTCAGATGTTTGTGGTCTGATGCCAGTTAAATCTCTAGTAGGTTCTCTTTACTACGTAATATTCATAGATTATTACTCAAGAAAGACTCGGTTATATCTCCTGAAAAAAAAGGACGAAGTATTCAACAAGTTTCAAGAATTCAAAGCAGAAATAGAAAACCTCACAAACAAGAAAATCAAGACCTTGAGAACAAATAATGGAGGAGAATACAGATCAACGAAATTCATTTCCTTTTGCAAATTGACAGGGATTAGGAGGGAGCTGACTGTTCCTTGTAATCCTCAACAAAATGGTGTAGCAGAAAGGAAGAACAGATCTATTGAAGAGACCATGCAGGAACTACTAAACGATCAAGGTTTATCTATGTTATTATGGGGAGAAGTAGCCATGACAACAATATATGTAGAACAGAAGCCCTCATTGCATATTGAAGGATATGAATCTAGAAGAAGTCTTTTCAGGTAATAAACCTAATGTGGAAAACCTAAGAATCTTTGGATTTCATGTTTACTCTCACATTCCCAAGGACAAAAGGAATAAATTAGAACCCTTAAGAAAGAAGGGCATATTCGTGGGATATAGTGAGTCATCCAAAGCTTATAGAATCTATATCCCAGAACAACATAATATTGAATTCAATAAAGACATGACCTTCAATGAAAAGATGGATTTCAAGAAATCCATAGAAGAAACTATAGAAGAAGAAGAGTATGAAGAGCCTATTGAAGAAAGCACATGTCTTCCAGAAAACCAGGATGACGAAAAGGAACAACTTGATCATCCGATGCAACCATGTAAGACCATGGATTCAGACACTGTACCGAAGACCAAGAAATGACTAGATTGGCTTGAAGCTACCTTACAAGAAGTAGAAAGACTCAAGGCCCCAGATGGGACCTTCAGAAAAAGTAAGAAGCCCAAAAGATTCTCCATCTATGTAGCATATATGACAAATATTATAGATGAAGAACCTACCACATTTTAAGAGGAAGTTCAGAAGAAACAATGGAAAGAAGCTATGACAAAATAACACCAATCCATCATGAAAAATGATGTATGGGAAATTGTGCCTAGACCTAAAGAAAAATCAACAGTAACCTCAAAATGGGTATATAAGATCAAACATGCAACAGATGGAAGCATGGATAAATATAAAGCAAGGTTCATAGCTAGATGTTTCTCCCAGAAGGAGGGAGAAGACTTTGATGAAACATTTGCTCCGGTTTCCAGATACACTTCCATTAGAGCTATCATGTCTCTTGCCGCTTCCATGGGATGGAGTTTACATCAGATGGATGTAAAGACAACTTTCCTCAATGGATCAATCAAAGAAGAAGTATATATTGAACAACCTCAAGGGTTCGAAGTACATTCTAGAGACACTCATGTTTGCAGACTAAAGAAAGCATTATATGGACTCAAGCAAGCTCCAAGAGCTTGGTATGCCAGAATAGACATCTATCTATTGATACTTGGTTTCTCCAAAAGTAATGCAGATCCAAATCTTTACTACAAAGTCGTGAATAATGCACCTGTGATTCTACTACTATATGTCGATGATCTATTCCTAACTGGTGAAGAGTCTCTCATCATCCAGTGCAAAAAGGAACTAGCTTCTGATTTTGATATGAAAGATCTTGGTCTCATGCATTATTACTTGGGACTGGAAGTATGGCAGAAGTGTGCTGAAGTATTCCTTGGACAAGGAAAGTATGCAATAAAGATTCTTCAGAAGTTTGGAATGATGGATTGGAAATCCATGGACACTCCTATGACCACAGATATAAGAAAAATAAGAGATTCAAATTCTGATCCAATAGATCCATCACTATATTGACAATTGATTGGGTCATTGATGTATTTGGTAAATACTCGACCAGATATTTTCTTTGCTATGAACACACTAAGCCAGTTCCAGGTGGAACCTAGACATGAGCATTGGACAACTGCAAAGCATGTTCTAAGGTATATCCGTGGAACACTAAACTACAGTTTAAGATATACGACATCCAACGATATAAAACTTCATGGATTCACAGATTCAGATTGGGAAGGAAGTGAAAAAGACAAGAAGAGTACTTCGAGGATGTGTTTTAGCTTGGGCTTCGCTATGATATCTTGGGGCAGCAGGAAACATAAGTCTGTCACAGTCAACACAACAAAAGTAGAATATACCACAGCACGTGAGGCATGTAAAAAAACAATATGGCTGAGAAAGTTGATTTCTGATTTATTTGATCAGGTTCCAGATTCGACCAGAATACACTGTGATAATCAGAGTTGTATAAGGCTATAAGAACACCCAGTGTTTCATGAACAGTCGAAACACATTGATATCAAATACTACTTTATTCGAGATAAAGTCCAGGAAGGAGAAGTAAAGCTCCAGTATATCCCCACAGATGAGAAAANTTTCCCAGACAAATTGGGGATCATGGAAATAACTCCCTTAGATGAAAGGGAAGAAATGACTCTCCAGGTTGGGAGGGAGCGCTGACATATCATTGAATTGAGGACAATCATTTTCAAGTTAGAAAAATGGTCCAGCTTGGGAAATTTCTTTCCAGTTTGGAAAGTGGTTAAGATTTCTGACGGATAGGCATTTTCCAGTTCGGAAAATGGTCTAGATCGAATGGTCATTTTTGTAATGAAAATGGTTCGATGGATTGCTGATGTACCATAGACAACGATTTCCCATTGTGGTTAACATGGGGAATGGTCTAGGACAGTCTCTCTTCTTGAGGGTTACTCAAGAAGACTAGTCCACCTCGCCGGACAATCATTCTTTCGAAGCTCACAGTTGTGAGCAGTTTCGAATAATGGTCTGTTTTGGAGGTTGGTGCAGGAAAATCATTTCCTTTGGAAATGGTCCGAACAATCATTCCCTAGGGTAGATTCACTCTCTACAGGTTGCACTTTATTTAGTTCCGAAAGAATGGCCCAGATAGGTGAATGGTCTAGGTTCAACAATCAGGGACAGACATTCGCTAGGGCAGACTCATTCGCTCTAGGTTGAACTTTGTTTAGTGTCGGAGGAATGACCTAGGATAGGGAATGGTCCAGGCTCAGAAATTGGGATAGTTATTCTTCCTTGCTTGAGAAGAATAGTCCAGATAACCCATCATTGATGTTCTACTCTGAGAGCAGATGCTCTTCTAGATCTCATAGATGTGAGTGGAAGAATGGCTCAGATGTCTCAGTTTATATCATAACATTGTTTATGTGCAGGTTGATATCAGTTGATATGTTAGAGATTGCATGTCTCCAGACAGTAGAGATATACTACTGTGGTGGATATGTTCCACTATTTGTGACTATGCATCACAGATTGAGTAGTTGTGTACTACTGTGGATAAAGACAGTTGTGTTTTGTCAGTTGACATTGTGCCAATTGTCATGGAGATTATCCAGCTGGATAATAATGACGGTGCTTGTGATGCTACCAGTTGAATGGTCTGTTTGTGCTCAAGACCATTATCAGTTATACCTCCCTA
>SNQJ01S0021132.1:296961-308991 GCA_010110895.2 Picea sitchensis | reverse complement strand
TAGATTCGAAAGAAATTCAGTGTCCATGATAAGCACTTTTCTGTCTAGGGTTAAGGTCAAGCCTTAGAGGTCGATCTACTTGTCCGCAGGCAGATTTTCCTACAACAGCATGTATCCACACCTATTCTATTTTTGTTAGATTACATCCATGAAGTGCTTAACCATATTCATAATCATAAACCTATCTGTAGTTTCCATAGGTATATTTCACAACCCACCTACATCTCTATTTTAAAATCAGTCAACTCATTATTGTTCACCATCATTCTCATGTGACCTTCAAGGCAGAATCAACTGCCTCATTTTATGACAATAGAGCATCCTTGCTCATCCACTCTTTCTTATATTTACAATAATACTTCTTGAGGGAATGAAACACATTCCCCTTAAGCTATCATTCAAAACATAACTTTCATGACTCTTCAGAATGGAGTCAACCATGCATCCATGGTATTCATTCAATCTTGGCAAGTGATATGCTAGCCTCACGTTTCACTCATTAGGGAAAACATATTGGGCCTTTAGTATACTTATTCTCTTACATCATACACGTGCATCACTTACACATTTAATATCATTCATACCTAACTAGTATTAATACCAGGCTTCATATCAAGAATCTTCACAATGCATTAATTCCATGCACTCAAACATATACACACACAACTCAAACATTCATCATGCAAGCTCATTGCTTGCACCTTTTTCCATGTCATTCACACACATGGACATATCAGACTTCTAGATCCTTCTCCCAAGGATCTTCCAATTCATCCTTAGGATCGTGTATAAGTAGGTGCATCTCTTGCACCTTTTTACCTCATGCATTCGCTTGATAGTTTAATTTCATCATTAGTGCCCTTTAGTTTGATATTTCAGTCACTTACATGAATAATCTCAAAGTCATATCTTGTATTGATGTTTCCTTCTCTCATGGAAATAACCAACCAGGGTCACTTTCCTCTTTATGCAACAACGTCTAGAAAGAAAACCTTCTTTCCTCAATGTCCATAGGGTTTTACCCAGCTCATTTTTCTCTATTACTGAGGAGTTATATACTCCGATTTAATATAAAGCAGTAACTATAACTGTCAGGGATCCTACCTGATCTTATCAAATTCCTTTAAGCCCACAAAGGTATTAACCTTTATATAATCCACCATCATCAGTGCCTGAAGTTCCAACTGCTCATGCTTAGAAGCAGTGTTACGAACACCAGGTCATCCGTCCTTCAGGCTTCAGCTTCCCTTGATAGAACCCTTCCACCTTCAGTTATCCACTACTTTGGATAGCTAAATGTTAATTAGCATATCCCTACTTTGGTAAGAGTAGTCATCACTTTGACAAGGGATAAAGAAATTCTTCTGTTGAAATTCAACAAGAATTCCCAAATCACAGGTTCAATCAGGGTAAATGTTAATTAGCATATCCCTACTTTGGTAAGAGTAGTCATCACTTTGACAAGGGCTAAAGAAATTCTTCTATTGAAATTCAACAAGAATTCCCAAATCACAGGTTCAATCTGTAGTCCTTCTCCTCAAGGAGTAAATGAAGATAAAAGTATCTCCTTACGCGACTCGTACATGAGCCCAAGTAGGCCAAGTGTTGTAACCATGATTTTATACCAATTTGTAACACACCCACGAAAGGGCAGAAATAAAAAAATAAAAAAATTTCATCCTCCTTATAGGGACAAATCCTCTTTCTCTCTACAGGTTCTAATTTGGAAAGTCTGGGACTCAGTCCGAGACTCATCCCGAGCCTCCGTTCAATATTATTCTATTCTAAATCAAACGGGACTTTGAGACCATGATAGTTTCACCTCTAAATGAGACACAGGCCCTTTCAGCCTTTGGTGCAGGTCTTATGATACCCATGACCTTTTACTTCACACTTCAGGGAAGTCTCGGAGTTGGTGTTAGCCCCTTTTGTATTGGCCTCTCCTTATATGTGACCTTGGAGATGAACACGTGATTTCAGGTGCGACAACAAGTGATTTGGAGTCAAACTACTTTTGGGCCCACAATCCTCCTCAAGTCTCCACATGTGCTCTTGACGAAACCACAGTTTGGATTGCGGCCCGCCCTCGATATTTTAAACTTCATGCAACTCCTATCCCCACAATGCTATGGGATCTTCAATATCGCGATCTTGAAAATACTGTCTGAATCGACGGTTCAGATCTGTGCCTCTCAAATCTACAGACTCGATCTATCCCTCCTAGATGATTGACTGTGCTCCCTTCGCAATTTCGGAGTTCGGGGTTTTGAAATCTCAAACCCTGCTTCTTCTGTACTTCAACCTTCCAGAGTGGATGATCTGAATACACCTATATTTCTCAATTAATGGTCTTGATTCCACTTCGGGTGTTTTACCATTAAACCCAAATCTATGGTTCTCCAACCCTCTTCACGATCGACGATCGATATCTTCTTCAAGTTTCAGACTTTTGAGATCTCAAATCTCAAACATTTTTCCCAATGATTTTTATCTTAAGGCTACAATCCTCTGATGCATGTCCTCCTGATCTGATGATCGAGGATTAATTTAGGTCTTCACTCAGAGCTCACAGATTTGTGAAATGTGTCCTCTGAATCCAATGACTATGAATCACTTCTGGACTTTACCTGGAGTTCATGGATTCACGCCACGTCTCCCTTAGATCTATTGGTCCAAGTTTACTTTAGGTCTTCGGGCCTTAAGGGTTCGAAAATATCAGTTTTCAAAATGAAACCCCACTATAATATTCCTAGAGCTCTCGATGTGCTGACAAGTTTCCCCTTGCCAATCGACGACTCACGACTCTTTGACTCTTCGAGATTTGGGTGTTTCAACACTTCGACCTTCGCCTTCCTCTATATCTTTCGAGTTGTCGAAACATGTTCTCCTATATCCAACGGTCCATATTGGCTCTGGCCCTTTGGCTCTCTGCGCTTCAGGAATCTCAAATTTCAAACTTTCCCCCCTCCCGGACTCATGGTATCTGACAACTCAGATCCACTCCGGCAATATGACGCTTGAAGTTTACCCTGAACAATATCATGGCTCAGATATATTCCTACAATCGGATGACTGAGATCATACTTTGTATTTATGACTCTTCAGTCTGCGAAAAATTTGAGTCTAAAAAATTGACAGGTTCTCTCTCTTGTGCGTGCGAACGTTAATACTCGTGCACCTTCCTCAGATCTAACGGTTGTCGATCCTTTTCACCATGATCCAATGACCACTGTCGGTCCTCCTTCTGAGCTTATGATTTATCCCACTTGGTAGATTTATCACTCTTCAAAGGTTTCAAACCTTTGCTCCTGCTATGAGTCCTACTCTTAGATATCGTCAACACTTATGATAAGTGTTATCCCTTCTGAGATTGGTTCTTAGGGGATCTCAAGTTCCCACATAATCCTTTCATTAATATTCTCGCGTCAGATCGGTGGTCCATGACCTTCCTTGATCCAATGGTCTAGATCACATCGCAACTTCAGATTTCAAAAGTTTAGTGATGCAGGAGCTTCGCCTTCAAAATTCAAATACGCAAGCATGGAGGCAGGGACGCAACATCTTAGCATGACATAATTTCAAATAAAAAATTAAGTCCAAATTAAATTGAGTTGTTGAGATATTTTGTAAACAACATTTTACAAATGTAACTTGTTTATAAAGTCGTGAAGAAATGTAAGAGGTTGCAGATATGGAGTGTTGAATCTTATCTAGCAATAAATATTAGTTAATGTAATAGAGGAGGTTAGGTGAGAGAGGACAATCTCGTAGAGTCCTTCTTTTGTAAAGAGATCTGGTATCATATTTCACAAGGAGAGTTAGGAGACTAGAGAGAGATAGATCTTGGGGTAGAGAGGTCTTAGAAGAAGAAGAACTCAGGATAGAGTTAGAATAGGAGAAATAACTAAGACTCTGTCATAGTCCAGTCTGTGTACACATTTGTAAACAAACATTCATCTTAATATGAAGAAAATCAATTTTTCTTGCACATGACATGTTTATGAATTATTTGTATTCTGTGAATGTTATTTGTGTGTTAATGTGCTGTAGATGTATGATAGGTTTCATCTGTAGTCGGTAGATAAATTTCTTTATCTTTTCTTGAGTTTGAAGTATCGTTTTGTGTTATTTAGGTTGTGCAAGGAGTTCACAACAGAACATTTGAAGTTCTGTAGCCAGCGGAAGTAATGCACATCTGAACTCTACAGAGTGAGGAAAGAATGTGCCAGGAGGGTGCACCAGAGTGATAAGGACTCAAGGAGAAACCTCAAGGTTATTGAATACCTTAGAGGAGGAATCTATGCAGAGAAGGCACAGAGAGACAGAGTTAATGAACACTCTGTAAGGAAGAGTTCGGCAAGGTGTGCATCGAGCAAGGAGAACGCCAGGGGGGCGAGAAGAATTTCTTTCCAAGAAATCCTTCGGATCTAAGTTTGACGAAATCCAAGAAATGCAAGGAGTGTGTGGGAGATAAAAATATTCAAGGAGATCAAGATCAAAAGGGATAACACAAGGAATGTGTGGGTGACGGACTTATCCCAAGTCCTAAAGCTTAGAAGGGATAGCATTTTCAAACGCGCAAGTGAGACCTAGAGGATGGGTTCGTGGGAGAAATTTCAAAGGCCGAAAAGCTTGGAACGCTGAAAAACTCTTCCAAGGCGAGAGAAGGTGGAAGCTCAAGAGGAGGAGAAACAACAACCATTGGATTGGATGTAGGGATAATCCTGGTCCATTGGACCAGTGCCTAGCAAACAAGGATAGCACAAGAGAAGAGAACAAATCCCACCCATTGGATCTAAGCAGAGAGTGACAACAACCATCATATTTGGTTGTAAGGAGGAGTCTAGACCATTAAATCAACGTCCATTGAACAAAGGAAGCACAGAGAAGAAGAACAGATCTCCAGCGTTGGATCTCAACACAGAGGATCGATAATCATCTGATCAAGGTGAAGTGCACGGGTTTTAACCCTTGTGTACATAGAGAGACTGGTCAAAGATTGAGGATTGAGATTGCCGAAGGCCGAAGAGTTGGAGAGCCGAAGCATAATCTCAACCATTTGATCAGTCAAAGAAGATCCGAGCCATTAGATCGTCCGAAGGAAATATCAAGCATCGGATCGGCCAAGAGAATTTGGACTGTAAGCTACCATGAGTTCAGGAGGAGGCAAGTTTGAGACTTGAAACTCCCGAAGCGCTAATAGCTGAAGAGCTGAGAGTCGTCGATCTGCGAGGGGACACTTGTCAACAGATCGCGAGATCTAGGAAAATTGTATTGAACCTCTAAGTTGAGATTTCAGATTTACAAAGCCCGAAGAGATGAAGTAGATCTGAGTCGTCAAATCACCCAAAGTGAAACTGAGCCATTGGACTAGGAGAGGAGACGTGGTGAATATATGACAACTCTGGGTAAAGTTCTGGAGTGATTTATAGCCATCATATTTAGGGGAGACGTGGAGAAAATCCATGTAATCTGGGTAAAGTCCCAAAGTAAACCTTATCCGTTGATCCAAAGAGGACATGTGTCAGTGGATTATAGCCGCCAGATAGAAGTCATTGGAGGAAGGCGAGGTTTGACATTTGATATTTTCGAAGCCCGAAAATCTGAAACGACGAGAGTCGTCGATGTGATGGTGGACACATGGCACCAGATCTGGGACTCCAGAGAAAAGAAAAGGAGGAAAGGTCTGAGGACCCAGAGAATATTTCGATTGTTGATCGATGAGGGATCGGAAGGATCGTTGGTCTGGTTGAGGAAGCCAAAGTCCTGAAGCGGGAGAACAACCGTTGATTGGGGAGGATACGTGTTAGCAGATCTTCCACTCCAGAAGATATCGAGTCAACAGTGGCGAGGATTTGAGATTTGAAAGTCGTGAAGGCCGAATTAGCAAAGGAGATCCTGGTCTCATATTTAAAGGGACATGTGTCATAATATCTTTCATTCCGAAATATTTTCCATACAGAGGTAGCGAGGGTTTGAGACTTCAAAATATTGAAGTTCAGAATCATGAAGTGATCTCGACTGTTGATCGAGAGGAAGCATATCTGGTCCATAGATTTGGGGAGGATAGATCTGAACCGTCAATCGAGGGTATCGTCAATATCGGGTGATTGATGGTCCCCCAACATTGCAAGGATTGAAGGTGCGTGAGCTTTAGCAGGAAGTGACATGGTCATGTGAGGATGTCTTCCAAGGTCACATGCGAAGAAGGAGCTTAGCAAAGGGATCTTGTGAAGGTTGAGAATCGAGATTCCCGAAGGCCGGACTCACGGAGGAGATCCTGGTCGTAGATTCAAGGAGACAAGTGGCAATAGATCTTCCACTCTGGAAGATTTCCATATGGAGGACATGAAAGGTTGAGAGTAAAAACTCCTGAAGGTCGGAGATCCTGAATCAATAGCATCCGTTGATTTAGAGGGGAGCTACGTGGCAACAAATCCCATTGATCTAAGATCGTGCGTAGATAGCAGAAAAGGATATTCGATAGCAGTCGTTGATCGCGAGGCAACGCTGAGAAGCAGGAGATCGATGGACGAGAAGGATTGCAGAGACATAACTTGCGCGAAAGATAATTATTCTAGAGCGTGCCACAATTGGAACCATGGTATTTGCAAATGGATACATTGCAGCACGAGGAGAATTGCAGGGTGAAAAGTAGGTTGGTTTGAAACCACTCTTACCAGTGCCCGCAATTGCGCATTAGCACAAGGACACGACCTAGGGTCATATGAAGAAGGGGCTAACGCCAAAGGGGATTACGCATGAAACTAGTGTTTTGGGAGCGCGTGGAAATCAACCTATGGGTCTATCGGGACCTACACACAGGAGGAAAAGGTACCTGTGCATAATTGATCTCGGTTCGATCAGGATCCTGAGGAGTTGATCCGAATCAGGAAAAGGAAAGATCCAGAGACCCGGAGGTCGTAGAACCCTAGGAGGGTAGGTGGTTGCATCAGTTGGTATCATATCTGAATTCAGGTGAAAGAGAAAGAGGAGAAAGCTGAATTTTATATGCAGACATCAGACAGGAAGATGGTGAAAGGAAATGACCTAATAACATCAGGTGGTATCAGAAACAAAAATTTTCCTGTAGATAACGGGTGAAGGGAAGAAGGCAGGGCACTAATTCTCTGTGAGGATTTTGTTGCACGAGCACTGTTAATGCTCTGTAAATTTCCTAGAGGTTGTCAGAAAGAAGAAATCTATGGGAGGTAACTTTATCCAACCACTTCGAAGCTGGGATCTATCCCTACTAGCCTCAGAGAGGGATCTCTCTATATGGTTTAGGTATGTTTCAAATTTAAAATATTAGGCTAGGTAAATAAAATATGTTGGTTTTGTTTGTTGTAGTTTTCGTTGGGTTGGCTGAGATAGTTGACACATCCATTGGGATATGGGGTCTGTATCATGAAATAAAATCCAAACCAGAAAGCAAAGAAAACTTTTCACAGGGCGAGATAATGTAATCGTTGGATTCTTTTAGTAAAGTAAATCAGGAATAACATAAAAAGGTGAGAATGCCAATTACCACAAAGAAGTAGTTAAGAATTTCTTTATCGTAAAATCAGAAGATGAAACACTAAAATCTTTTAAAATCCGAAACAGGGTATACAAAGATAAATCCTGCAACATTCATTACTTTCAAAGATTAGATTTAGCAAACAATGTGATAACTGAGTGAGAATAACATTTAACTTAGAAAGGAAAATGTCACCAGTGAATACACGCAAGAATCCTATAAAAATGCCTCTTTGTATTAATGGAAGATCTCTTGAAAAATATTACAGTCTGATAGCTCGCAGGGTGTAAAGATCAACCCTCAATACTTCGAAAAGTGAAGTATTTATAACCCAAAATTACAAACGATCCTGTCATTAAAGATCAGGACGTGGTAAATCTATTTTTAGCCTAACTAACTTAACAAATTACATAAATCTAGGAAACTGTTTGATGATGTGTCGCAACTTCATGTTGTTTTCTGGGTGAACCATTGGTGAGGCCTCTGCACGACCTCATCTGACTAGATAGATGACTGGGTTGGGACAACTCATCGACTACTCGATCAGGTAACAAAGATCTTCCGATCGAAGATGAATGGGAACGCTGACTTTGAGTAACCTTCGGTAGACTTCATCCATCTCTGTGTACTTGGCGAAAGTAGGCTTGGTGATGAAGATGTACCGGATCTCATGCTGAATGCTGATGTCCAACTGAAGTGCATATAGGAATGCCTTGTCGATGATGCTGCCTTGAATCCATGAAAATTTTGAACTATCCTTAGCCACATCGGCTAGTCTCTTTTTGTAATCCGGGAGCGTCATCAATTTGTCATTTATCACCTTCAAACCAGGAAGACCTTTCTTCTGTAGAGCCTCAATCTTGCTGAAGAACCTTTGTACCCCTAGGTCCATGGCCTGAATCTTTTCTTCTAGCTGTAGCATGAGTCCTCTCTTGGTCAAGACTCTTTTGACCTCAAGGATGGTCTCTATTCTATCCTCAATTTTCAGCTCTTCCAACTCCTCTCTGATTTTAGAATTCAAGAATTTGATGATTTTATTAGCATGTGTGGGCATCTCTCCCAGTTCTGATCTGATCTTCTCGATGGCTTGTTTACTTCTCTGCACCAATTCATTTTTCTCAAACATAATCTTTATCATTGGCCATTTTTCGTTCATAGACTTGCTGATGTCTGTCCAGACACTTTATTTGACTTCGACCAGTGTTTTACCTGCCACTGTTTGCTTTCAGAGTTGTTGTAACTCCTGTTTGAGTTGGTCTGACACCTGTTTTTCCTTGGAGAAGTTGGTTTAATAAGAATATTTGAGTTCCTGAAGGTTTTCAATCTCCTTTTTGAGCCTGCTAGTCTCTGTCTCCTGCAGGGTCATCTCTTCCATAGATTTGGCTAATTCAATCGTCTTTTCCAAAGACGTCAGTGGATTCACCGATGGGACTTCTGCTAGTGATTTTGTGCTCACTCCTAGGAGTGGAACTACACTCAATGGAACTAATTCCATGGGTTTCAACTGTTCTTTCTCTTTCACTAGCTTCTCCATCTCAGCTTCCATTTCCTTTAGTTGTGCATTCTTCTCCATGATTAACTTAAGCATCTCATCTTTTTCTCCTTTTGTCTCTTCTATTTCCTTTTCCTGTGAGTCTACTGTAGGTGGCAACTTCAATTTTTTCCTCAAAGACGCTATGTGTCATTTTTCTTCTTGATCATCTCCTCGACTGCTTTCACATTCGAGGGGTTGTACCCAATCTTGAGGACCAGTTCCTCCAGTGTTTTGATCTTGTTATCCTTGGCAAAGGATGATATTTTCTCCAGCTTCAACTGTGTCTGGATGTTGTTCAGAGACACTTGTAACTTGGAGGTAGTAGTGGAAGCATCTGCCAGTGTGGAGAAAACCATTTCTCCAGTTTGCCAGTGTAGGTCCATTTGATCGGCAGGATGCACGTCTTTGGTCAGGAATTCAAAGGTTGCCCTTTTATAGTTGGTGATTACCTTTGGGTCTGGCACCTATGCTTGGAGAAATTCCATGTGCATTCTACCCTTCTCCGTGTCGAATGTCGATAGCAGCTTGTGTTGTGTAGTCGACATCTGCTTCCAAAATTGGGCACATGTGCTATTGGTCAGAGTCTGATTCTTTTTCTTGATCAAATCATATTTCTCAAAGATGCTCAGCTTTGGTCCTGTCTTGCCTGGCTAGTTGATTGGTGGAGTATCTGTGGTCTTCTTTGGTAACACGGTGGTTATAATCTGCTTATTTCTTGTACAGAGGAGTGACCTATCCACCTCTGTCACTGTAGTGGATGGAATTTCCTTTTCTCCAGCTGGGTCAAGAGCTGGACTAGTTTTTGGCCTCTTGGTATGCAGTCAAAATTCTTCTAATGATACTTCAGTGACAGGAGGTGACAGATCCTACCTAGGACTTTTCTCCTTTGGAGCCTGTGGTGTGGTTTTCTATGATATAGTGATCGGGAGGTCCTGTTGTTCTATTTCAACCAAAGTGTTTGGTTCCCATCCTGTCTGGTTTGCAAATTTTTCTACCTCGGGCCTAGATTCATGGACATACAGGATATTCTTGTTTTTTATCCTCATCTCTGAAATGATCCCGCACGGATCATAGTGCCATGTGAAACTCACAAAGAATTTCATTTCCTTCAGCAACCTATCTTCTTCCTCCCCGACGCCTCAACTATTGCAGAAGAAAGACCCAATCTGCCCTTTGATTCTAAGTTGTTGCTTCTTCTTTAAGGACAAAAAATGAATATCATCTGAGTTTATCATATGCCTTATGTATTCCAGAGCAAAAATTCTGACAGGTAACTATTTGGGTAGTTTATATGGGGCCAACTCGCACCCATAGACTTTGATCTCAGTGTGATTTTGGTACAGGTACCAATCACCAGTCTTTGTATGATCTGAGAGATGTAGGATCCTCTCAACTTCGTCATTAATCTTGGGTTCGGGTCTGTCGCTGAGCATACTCACCACTGGGTGGTAGAATTGATCGATGAACTGCTTGAAACTGAATTCCACGTAGTTATGTCTGAGCAGGGAAGTCCATGCAATTACTGCCTGAGGTTTTCCATCTCCATCCATATTCTGCATAGAAAAAGAAAATTTGTCCATTTGGAAGAAAATGAACAGGTATGCCAGTATTGAAGAATACTGGAACATGCCTTCTATGGTGAAATTGACGAATTGCTCGTGAATGTTGTTCGCCAGGAACATGTTGAAGTCGAACTGTGTAGTGGGCTTCTCATCGGTGGAGAAAATAGACAAAAATCCTAGAATGGGTTCATCTACCCACTGATATGAATAATAACCCAACAAGGAGCATAGAGACGTGATAACTTGGTTTCCTTTTGTTGAGAACATGGAGGAAGGATAAGGGGGATTTGTAGCGGGGCGATGAGCGGACTGTGGAAGAAAAAGCTCAAATATTTGAGCTCTTTGAGGAAAAGTCATCTTCTGGCATAACTCTGTAAGGATTTCAAGGTTAAAAGGTGATGCAGAGTTGGCTCGGGATATTTGCATCATTTGGTCGATGGTTTCTGGCGTGATGAGGAAAAGAACTTCCCCGGATGAGGATACGATGGCTCTTTTCTCGGGAATATAGTGGGCTTGGAACTTGAGAGAGAACTCTGGGAAATGGTGAATCTGGGGGAAGCGATACAGGGGTAGGTTGGACTCCAAGAGTCCAATTTCATCACTCTAGTCTAGGAAGACTTCTTTAAGCCATGATTGAAGGTCTGTGAAGTCAAAATCGCACTTAGTGTCTGCGATTAAGTAGTCTTTGTCGGCCAGTGGAATCCTGTCGAGGTCGACATGAGACAGGAGAAACGGATTCTCCTCTCCTTCTGTTCATTTTGACTTTGGCGCCATTACTATAACAATACCTGCAAATAAAACAACGTTAGCGGGGACGATTGTAGATGGGGGTGACTGACTGTAACAGAGAAGAAAATGGGGTAAATTCTCTGGTGTGATGAGTGGGTAAATGGTGAAGGAATGAAGAGTGAGGGTAATTTTGAGTAAAAGGGTATCCATTGAGCACGGGGGACAGGTCATCTGGTTAACGGATAAGTTATCCAGTAATAAATGGCCAATGTGTCATTTAGAACGTGAGATGGCAGGTGACAGTGACTAAGGGATACGGATGAGTGATGTGGCGGTTATCGGTTGGGGGAAAAAATCATGGTGACGGGGCTTGCCACGGGTGTACGAGGGAGAAGGACTGATGAATTTATGGGATGTGACTCTTATGGGAAGGTGGATAATGACGTCACGAGGTGACAAGGTATGTCAGATAGAAAGAGGCGGTGGGATTTGGGACCAGTAGATTCATGCCACGTATAGATAGGGGGCCCACGAGAGTAAGATTCCATTCCAGACCCCCCCCCACCGTTAAAGGTAGATTAGTCAGGGGGGTCCGAAAAATACCTTGGGCCATCGATATGTGCTCTTTCCTTTTGACCAAAGATCTATGCATGCTCTTTAACACACATTCCGGACCCCCCCCCCCC
>SNQJ01S0021132.1:278418-291367 GCA_010110895.2 Picea sitchensis | reverse complement strand
GTGTTTCAGCATCAGCTCAACAGCGGCTTGGGCAGTTCTGTGTTTCAGCATCGGTCTGAAATACTATTCTACAAATATGGACACTTCTGCACTTCTAATCAATGATTAGGTTCAAAAGTAATGTAAAGTATTATGCAAAACGGTTTAAGCATATAATAATGAGAAAGGACGTTGTGAACCTTGGAATGATCAGGTGAAATGATAGTATAAGTCAAAATACAGGTGATGAAGGGTATAATAATAGCAAAAAGTATGGGCAAAAAGGGTACAATATGTGGTCCTAACACAATCATGAACATCTTGGAAGCTCCTGTTACCCTCTGCAGTATATGTTCCATCTTTGGTAAGGGGTAGTTATCCTTTTGTGAGATCCTGTTCAGGTTTCTGAAGTCTACACAGAGTCAGATCTCTCCATTCTTTTTCCTTACTGGCACCAAGTTGGCCACCCACTCTGAATATCTCAGTAGTACAATGATCTGAGCTTGAAGAAGCTTTTTCACTTCCCTCTCCATGATAGGCAGCAACATAGGATTGATCTGTCTCAGCTTCTGCCTAAATGGCTTTGCCTCCTCTTTTAATGGGATTTTATGCTCGACGATAGAAATGTCATATGTTTTGAGGTCTTCGTAGGTCCAGGCAAACACGTCAGCAAATTCCCTCAAAAGTCCAATGTATTCAGACCTCTGCTCCTTTGTCAGACTTCTTGACAATTTGACAAACTTGGGCTCACTCTCAGTCCCAATGTTGCACTGAATAGTAGTCCTCTGAGGTCTCCCTTTTTAATGACACATCATTGCTATCAAAAATCCTTTCCAAAGGAACCAGTCCTCTTGGAATATGATAGTTGGGCAGCTGCACAATGTTATGCTCTGCAATCTTATTCAGAAAATTACCCCCATCAAGCTCTTCTTCAGAGACAGAGTCTTGGTCGATATGCATCTCTGAAAATTCTTCGACAGTCTCCAAGAATTTCTTGACCTCGAGATCATCCTCGAATACCTTCCAATGTTTGACGGTGTCGGGTATGGAGGGCCTGTATTTTACTTCCACATCATATCTGAATTTGGGCAGCAAGGGTACTTTGAAATTACTTGGTGATGTAGCCAAGGAATCTACCATTGTGTTATCCTCTCTTGGGACAAAAGAAATGTTGAATGCCAAGAAGAAACTGTCAACTAGGTCCCACACCTCATTTCTGTAACTCCTGAGTCGAGGATGCTTAGCTTGATAAGTGCTTCTGGTCTGTTGGACCACCAACTCTGCATCTCCGAACACTGCTACCTCGTGAATTCCCATTTCCCTTACGGCTCTTAATCCTAGGATAAGAGCTTCATACTCTGCCACATTGTTGGTAGCTTCAAATTCTAATTTGTATGATAGAGATATGGTTTCCCGGGCAGGTGACACAAAAACCACCCCAGCTCCAGTGCCTTCCCTGGAAGAGGCTCCATCAAAGAACATTTTCTAGATGGGGGTGATGGAGGGAGGAAATTTAGGGGAAATGGTGGGTTGCTTTCTGAGTTTAAGAGGAGGTTCGGTAGCATGGGTGAGTTGAAGCACACTGGAATCTAAATCAGTATCTAAGGTAAAAATGGGATGGTTGGTAGGGTTGGTCTCATCACTGATTATATAGGCCAGTTGGGCTTCCCTATATAGCCTCCTATGTTCTCCTCCAAACACTGGGATAGTAGCATATGTGAGGTCCATCTGCAAAGTTCCCCCCAGTCGTTTTATCCAGGATCTTGATAATAACATACCGAACTTGGGGGGAACATCAACCACCACAATATCCATGACCACACTTTTCATGGGCAGCTGAAACAAGGTCACGACCAGGTCTTTGATAACTCCTAGACACTGAACTTTTCTGGAGTCAAAGGAATAGAGGTCGTGATAGGCTCAGGTGACTTCTAGCCCTAACTCTTCCATGACATTTTTGGGCATAAGGTTGTGAGAAGCCCCCAAATCCATCAAGTAGTTGTGCAGTACCTTGTCATGTATGTTCAAGGAAGTGTAGAAGGGAGGGGATGAGTCATTCCTGTCTTCTACCATAGGACCTAGAATAACTACAGGTTTTTCATCTTGAAAATTTATGGAGTCTGTGGGAAGGCTTGAGACCTCAGACTGTAAAAGCTCAAAGAAGCGTTTCTTGAACCCTTCATGTTTAATCAATTCGGTCAGGGGCACAGGGATTCTAATCTTTTGAATTTCATGCTTGAAATTAAAAGAAGATATAAGCTTAGGGATTTCTCTTATTTCAGGAACATGACTCTGGATAATGGGAGAGAGGGGTTGGGTCTTCTTACCTCTGTGACTATTTTCTACTTCAATAGCAGGCTTCTCTATTCCAGTGGACCGCTCAGGAACATCAGGTGCTACTGTCTTTTTCTTAGACCTCAGATCATATCTGCCTTGGTTGCCACTAGCCTTGTCTCCCTTGCTCAGTTCATTTAGCTGACTGTCCATGAGAGAATCCTCATATGCTGATTCAGTGAGATGAGGAAAAGGAGGAGTGTCTCCAAAGAAATGGATTTCATGATCAGGCTCATATGTTTCCCTTTCTTCCCCCTTGGCCACAAAATTGTTTTGAAAAGGGGCCTGAATTTTCTGGTCTTCTCTTTCTCTTCCCCTCTCTCTTTGCACATTCGGGGGAGTAAAATTGTTTGGCCTCCTGAAACCTCCTTTGTTTTCAGTGTTTTGAGGGCCCTTGTATGCTTGCCTCCCCTCAACCTTCATTTTCTCCATCTTTGCAGACAAAGACTTCACCATCCTGGTCAGTTCATCCACTTGAGGGTGGGGCACCGATGGTCTAGAAGTTGAGGTTTCCGACCTTCCCTTTCTTCTGTCTGCGTCGGCCTTGTTCCTCAATCTATCAGCTGCTAATACATTGGATTCCACTTCTATGGCTGCATCTTGCATTTGAGATAAGGAGGTGGCTCTTCTTTCCCTCAACAAAAGACAAAAATCGGGGCCAAAGGCACTAGCAACAAAATTGTGGTCGAGGCTTATGAGGGTTTTATTTCGGCGGGAATTTTATTATACATCTTATTAAATATTTTGGAGAATTCAGAGACAGAATCTCCTTCCATTTTCTTCAAGGACCCGAACTCTGTCATGTAATACATGAAATATTTCCTATTGCCCCACTGCCTCAGGAAAGCACTATCCAGGGCTTCAATCCCAGCAATAGATCCGGGGGCCAATCCTCTAAACCATTTCCTCACCTCGCCATGTAGGCTCTGGATGAAGACTCTCATCCAGACATCTTCATTTTCAATGTTGAGGTTGTTTGCATAACTGTAGAAAGCAGCCAGGTGCTCTTCCGCAGTTATGTCTCCTTCCCCAGTAAACTTGGGCATATACCTCAAGTAGTCTCCAGCAGGGAGAGGATTCATAGGATGGGGTAGGATTAAGGGAGCATATCTGGCAGCGAATATGGCGTCCATTCTATTCAGAGGGGGATTAGCACCAGCCATAGGAATATTAGGTGGAGGAGATCTTGGAGGAGAAGGAGTTCATGAAGGGGTTACTGGGAATGAGTCTCGAAGTGGAGTGGGAAACAAGAGGGGATTTAAGGAGAAGGCTAATGAGATCAAGCTGGCAGGTGCTCCTCTTTGCACAGGAGTAGTAATAGTAACAAGAGGAGGAGTAGTAAAGATAGGAGTGGGAAAATCTTCTGTAGTCCTGGGTCTATGCCAAGGTACAACTTCATAGGAGAGGGGAGTGACAAGGATTTCTCCCTCCAATCCCAGACCAGGAGGGGAAAACTCAACAGGAACACTCCCAAAATTTAGGAAACGAGAAACCTCCGAAGGAGGTCTATTAAGAAACTGAGGAGGAGAAAATGGAGTTCCTACAGAAGGAGATGGCAGATTACCTGGTTCGACGGTGGAAGTTTCTCCTTCAGAGGCCTTTCCTTTTCTGAGAACCACCTCTGGATCAGTTTCAGGTGTAGCTAGAGGTAGTTGTGGATGAGACTGCGTGTGTCTGCCTCTGAAAGCCACAATTAACACGGCAGGTTTGCCACAGTGGAGTCATCACAATGGAGTCGCCAGGTGCACAACAACAATCTTTGAAGGATCCGATACCTGATGCACCTTCAGAATCAGAAGCTCAATGTCGTTCAATCCCGGGGGAAATTTTCAACTTCGTCCCCGACAACGGCGCCAGAAATGTTAGCGTCAGAAGTCACCCGTGGATTGCTTGCAAGAGAAAAGCCCAACGCCCATCAGTTTTATGTCACGATTTGTTTAATGGGGTGATCGATTGGTACAAACTCGAGAAGGTATAGATTTAACTCAGGAAACCGGGCCTGGTATGTAGAAAGCAAGGGAGGTCTTGATCCAACTTCAGTCAGTAAATGGATTCAAGGGTGGTAGATGGAAGACTTGTGAGAAGGGCGAGAAATAATTCCTCGGGCGACAGGCCTTCGGAAGCTTGAGGGCAAAAAACTCAGAGGCCAAGATCCTCTTGGTCCAGAGATTCAAGGAGATGAGGGGTGACTCGATTGAATCCTTCAATTCCAAGTCGTTCAGCGCTAAGAAAATCACAGGAACCGATTAGAAACAATGCAACTGTTACAATGATCCAACCTACATCATCCTATAACAGTTGCAACTCAACTGAATCCTCCAATTCCGAGTTGTTCTAACACAGTAAACAAAGAGATGGAAAAGAATCTTACATCCATAAAGTAAGAAGTCTCAAATGAATTGCACATTAACCAGAGAAACCAATGCTTCATCAAAACTTTACAATTGGGAGCTTTTCTCAACAATCGATAGATTCAAAAATGTAAAAACTGAGTACATATACTTGGGCATATTTTCCCAACAGAGGTGCGCTCGCCCTCCAAGGTGTAGCGTATCTTCAATCAATCTTTGGGCGGAATTCCTTCGTCAGACGTCTCCTTAACTTCGCATGGCCTTTGCAGGGGAGGTAGCTAAAACATTAAAGGCCAAAATGGCGTGTGCATACCTCTCTGTCTAGTTGAGGACTTCGGCGTGGATTCTTTGGAAAAATTAGTACATAGAACTCCTTCGAGTAGACCGCTTACCAGACCCTCCATACCTCACACTCAATGAATGAAAGGAGGTTTCAACCCACCATTCTTGCCTTCATTTACTCCAAACGGAAACCAGGAGTGAAATCGTATCCGATGGCACCTGGAAATCGCGATGGTCCTTTCGGCGACTGGATTCGACACTTTTGGCCCCTTTTTCTTACCTCCTTATTTCCCATGTGACCACGGACTGTGACCCTACTTTTATTTCCATAGGTGCTTTCGGCGTTCGCAAATAGGAAGGAGTTGATCCTTGCTTGTCATAGTTGCGATGGGCGAAACACCGAGACGGCTCAATTGGGCGCCATGCGTCCTTCAAATCTGACGGTCCTAAACTCACCTAACGCTGCTGCGGGCCCCAAGTCCTGGATCCTCTCATTACTTCGCGCATCGAGGATATGAGGGAGCTACTCCTTGCACTTCGAAAACGTGATGGGAAAAAAGGTGGGGAGCTTAATCGCGCGCCAGGTGTTCATTTCAGATGGACGGCTGAGACTGCCCCTTGATACTGTGGGTCCGACTTTGGGCGCTATCGGCACTTCAGGGTTTGGGGTTTCGAGATGTACAATGACATAAAACCTTTTCCCTTTGAACTTACGACTGCTGAAAAGCCGACATGACCAGATATCGTGCCACGCGTCCTTTGGGATGAATGGTTGCCATCCATTCCTGCATACAATATGGGTACGATCTATTTGCGCTATTCTCGGCACAACTCTGCTATCCGCGATTTCCCGTCGGCCCGTTGATCTTCTCATATGGATGGATCTGGACCGTTGACACTATAATTTTTCCCACTTGCTTGATTTTAAGTCTGAAAAGGATTTCTTCTATGCGTTGTGCTTGGATGCTCCTCATGTAACTTGCAGACCTGGATATCCCGATGCTGAAGACAAGTAATGTTGCTAACATTAGGCTCCATGGGGGATAGAGTCGTCCCTGTGATGCTCTAAGGAATCATTTTGCAGTTCCAGTGCCTTGTTGTTGGGATATGGAGTCATTTACTAAACCGAAACAATAAAAGTAAAAACAAAGAACAGAAAGGACAATATTTACAAAACATAGGAGCCACCAAAGCCTCAGACAAAACATTTTTTGAGAAAATGCCCATTATTTTATAATTCAAAGAAACATGTCTTAAAGATTTATTGAAAAAGGATATGGGTTGTTCGTACCCTTTGTTTTTTTTCTGTAGTAATACTGTTGTAATGGTATGTTCAGAGGTGAAAGAAAAAAGATAGAAATCTTTGGTGAAGTCAGGACTGATCAAGACCGGGGCCTGCGTGAGTGCGCGTTTGACTTGTTCAAAAGAATGCCTAGACTCAGTGTCCCATTTTATTTTTGTGTCCTTTTTTAACATGTTTGTGATGTTCCTTAGAATCTTAGCCAGGTTGGGTATGAATCTTCGCAGAAAGTTTATTTTTCTGATAAAAGACTGTAACTCTTTGATATTTCTTGGGTGTTCTAATTTCTGAATGGCCTTGATTCTGCTAGGGTCTATTTTAATTCCATCCTTGGAGAATATTTTCCCTAGTAGTTTACCTTCCTCTAATATGAAAAGGATCTTCTTAGGATTTAAATAAATCCCAAATTTCTTGCATTTCTCAAAAACTCGTCTGAGATGTCATAAGTGCTCGTCGTCAGATTGGGAAAACACAGTTACGTCATCCAGATAGATGACAATAAATTTGTCGAGCTCTTCCACAAAAGTGATGTCCATCGCCCTCTGGAAAGTGGCCCCGATGTTCATCAACCCGAAAGGCATTTTCACATACATGAAAGTACCCCATGGTGTTGTGAAAGCGGTTTTGTCTTGGTCATTTGGGTGAACAAGGACCTAATTTTAACCCGAGAACCCATCCAGTAAAGAGATTCGACTGGATCCGATTGGATCCGACTACCCTTTGTAATATGTGGTCCATTTTTGGCAATGGGTAATTGTCCTTCAAAGAGGCCTGATTCAGATTTAGAAAATCGATGCAAAGACTGATTTCTTCGTATTTCTTTCGTGTTGGGACCAAATTTGAAACCCATTTGGAAAACCGTAATGAGACTATGATTTTAGCATCGTACATTTTTTTGATTTCTTTTTCTATTAGGGGAAGTAGCTTGGGATTGATTCTCCTAAGTTTCTGTCTGAAAGGTTTTTGATATTATTTTATTGGAATCCTATGTTGTATGATGTTGGTATCATAAGCTTTCAAGTCCTCGTAACCCCAGGCAAATACGTGTAAATATTCCTTGAAAAGCTCAATGTATTTGAGTTTTTGCTCAGGGGGTAATGATTTGGAAAGTTTCACCATCCTGGGTTTCTCTTCTATCCCTATATTACAATCTTCTACTTCTTGACCACTGGCTTCATTTTTTGGTTTTTTAGCTACATCATTGAAATCAAATAAGTCCTCTAAAGGAACTAAACCCCTAGGTAAAACCTTAATTTTCAAATGCAAAATATAAGATTTTATCTCATCATCGCCTAACTCTACCAAATCTATCTTATTTACACTATCATTTCCAAAATCAGGTCTTTTTACATTTTCATCTTCATTTTCTAAGTCTATGTTTGTACACTCGAAATCATTTTTACATTGCAGAAAATCTTTAATTTGATCATCATTACCAAATACCTGCCAGTATTTGATGTTGTCTAGAACGGTTGGTCTGCACTTCACCTCCACCATGTAGGGACAAGTGGAATGAAAAGGTATCCTTCATGTGGCTGCTGACATAGCTAACCCATCTGCCAAAATATTATGTCCCCTAGGCATCACCTGCAAATCAACTTCAGTGAAACATTTAAGGGCGTCCAGAACAACATTCCTATAAGCTCTAAGATGGGGGTGTTTTGCTGCATACTCACCTTTAATTTGCTTGATTATTAACTCAGAATCACCTCTTACCATAATTTGTTTGGCACCAACCTTCTTCAAAAGTTTAAGACCGAGCATCAAAGCTTCGTACTCAGCTATGTTGTTAGTGCATTGAAAATTCAATTTGGAAGAATGATTTTCCGAATACCTGGATMTGTGATTGTGCAACCAAACTCCTGCTCCAGCTCCTTCTTTGCTTAGGGCCCCATCAAAATCCATGCTCCAGAACTCCGCTGGCAATTCTTCAGTTATCACATTTTTCTTTCTTTCTGCCTTGGTGATTTCTTGGCCTTCGTCCGGACCAGATGTATTTTCTTCCAGCTGAATGATTTGTTCTCATGTATCACCATCATTGTATAGGATAAAGGAATCTAGGTCAGAATGTGTCGAGTACAGAGGATAATTATGTGGTTTTTCTTGGCTGCTAACCATGTATTTCATCAACGTTTCTCTCTATAGTCTTCTCTGTTGCCCAAAAACTGGGATAATGGCATACGACATATCCAACTGCAAAGTACCTTCCAAATTGCCCCCCAAGACCGGGACAACAACATATCATACTTCAGGGGAATTTCTGCAACCACAACATCCATGACCATGCTTTTTGTAGGAATCTGAACCAGGGTGAAACACAGATCCTTGATCAAACCGATACATATAACTTTACTGGAGTCAAAAGAGTGTAAGTCCTTGTAAGGTCTGGTAACTTCAAGTCCCAATTTTTCCATCACTGCTTTAGGCATCAGATTATGGGAAGCACCCGAATCTAACATAGCATTATGCAAAATCAGTTCATGTGTATTAAGGCTGATGTAAAAAGGAGAGACAACACCATTTTCAATCTGACCATCCAGTTCAGGTCTGAAAAGGAGTTCAGGTTGATCATCTGTAAAGTTCACAGTATCTGAATGATTCGTTGATCTAACAGTTAAGGCCTTCGTGCCTATATTAGGTTCAATGGTCAGTGCTTTAATCACCTGTGAACAGTAAGCGTCTTTGCTCAACAACTCGGAAAGGGGAATGGGAATTTTTACTTTGGCTAATTCCCCTTCGAGGCTGAAAGGTGTAGGTGCTCTGCTTTGGCTCAACAATTCTAATTTGTCCACCACGATCTTCTGGCCAGAAGTATTTGGTGGGTTAATTGACGAAACCTTAGACTGCGGTTATCTTTTCAAAATAGTAAGGTTTCTTTTTGCTGGAACTTCAGCCTTACCCTTCTCAGGGCTCTTCTCGACAAAAGGCCCAGAGGCCTTTTGGGTTTCGACTATTTTCTTCGTTTCAATCACCTTTTTGGGGGAACTTCCGTCTGTATTTTTACTTCGCAGATTGTACTGTCGGTGTACCTCCAAAATAGCATTTTCAAATGCCTATTGTTTGGCATCTTCAGCTTCTTCACTTACCTTTGTTTGATTGAGAAGACAAATTTCTTGCTCTTCCTGGGTAAGGAAATTAGCTTCGTTATCGTGAATGCCCATGAGCTTTATGTGAGTATCCTCCAGTTCTTCAATTACCCGCTCTCCTTCATCGACATAATTTTCTTGTAGGGGAGGTCTGATCTGTTGATTAGGACCTCTCTGTTCCCTTTGATCTCTAGGATATCTCTACCTGATTTGAGGAGGGTTTCTTCTGAAGTTAGGATTTCGAACTTGAGGAGATGGTGGGTTTTCTATAGGAGGATTTCTTTCAGATACAGTAAGTCTCTCCATCATTCTTTCCATTTCTCTGGCCAAGGAATCCAATTTGGAATCAGAGGTTGATGTGGAAGGTTCCTCTTTGATTGCGACTCTCCTCTCTGTCCTCTGTCATGGCCTTTTTTCCAACAGGTTGGCCTCCACACTTATTGCACTTTTCTACATGTCCTCCAGGGTGGTGGAGTTTATTTCCCTTAATTGATATGACATATCGGCATCAAAACCATCAGGGAATTTTATCAATGCTAAACCTTGTGGAGGTTTAATATCGGCTGGAATTGCATTGTACAGGTTATTGAAACAGGTGCAGTAATCTTGTACTGTCTCACCTTGATTTCTTCTGATGTTTTCGTATTCTGACAAGATTTGGAGAGGGTTTTTCTTTACGTCCCATCTGTCTAGAAAACTCCTTTGGAATGCGGTAAGGTCAAGGACTGAGGCAGCACGTAAACCTTTATACCATTTCTTAACGTCACTCGTCAAACTTTGGGCAAACAATATCATTTGAATGTTAGCCTCATCTACTTCCTGTAGGTCAAAATAATCATTCATTTTATCAATGTGTTGCTGGGTGCTCAAAGGTCCTGTCCCATCGAACTATGGAAGTCTCATTTGATAATCCTGTGGCATAGCATGGAGAGGTGTAGTCAACACCAAAGGAGCATATATGGCTACCATGATAGGAGGAGGGGGCGGGACGATAACCTGAATGCTAGGTGGGGTGGTGAAAAAAGACAAGGATGAGGAGGGGCTAGCTGGCGCAGAGTGAGTGGTTTGAAGTTTAGTAGTGGGAGATAGAACTTCAGGAGTCCGGGGTTGCAAGACGGTTAGGTCTAGGATGGTTTCATCCACAAAGCTATCAGATTTTGTTTTGAACAGGCTTTGTTCAAAAAAGATGTCAAAGTCGAGATCCTAAATGGCAATAAGCTCCTCTGTAAGAGAAGGGGACTTCTGAAGGGAATTATGTCTTACTGAACCTTCAACAATGGTCTTTTTCCTAAGAAACTGTTCTATATTATCTGTTGCTATCGCAGGTTCTGGGTCTGGGTGAGATCAAGTATAAGCTCTTTTGGGAGCCAGATTTCTTTTTGATTTATATATATATACTTTTTATTTTTACGAGTCTGAAAATAATATGTGCAAGTTTTCAACAACCTCTAAAAATTACTTCTTTCTTAGATTTGCAATATTTCAGAAGCAAACTTTTCTTCTAGGGAAGAGAAGACGTGAGATTTAAAATTTGTTTAGTTCTGTTCCCCAGAGGAGTCACCACTATGTTAACGCTCTGTAAATTTCCTAGAGGTTGTCAGAAAGAAGAAATCTACAGGAGGTAACTTTATCCAACCACTTCAAAGTTGGGATCTAGCCCTACCAGCTTCAGAGAGGGATCTCTCTGTATGATTTAGGTATGTTTCAAATTTAAAATATTAGGCTAGGTAAATGAAATATGTTGGTTTTGTTTGTTGTAGTTTTCGTTGGGTTGGCTGAGATAGTTTACACATCCATTGGGCTATGGGGTCTGTATCATGAAATAAAATCTAAACCAGAAAGAAAAGAAAAATTTTCACAGGGCGAGATAATGTAATCGCTAGATTCTTTTAGTAGCATAAATGAGGAATAGCAGAAAAAGGTGAGAATGTCAATTACAACAAAGAAGCAGTTAAGAATTTCTTTATCGTAAAATCAGAAGATGAAACACTAAAATATTTTAAAGTCAGAAACATGGTATACAAAGATAAATCCTGCAACATTCATTACTTTCAAAGATTAGATTTAGCAAACAGTGTGATAACTAAGCGAGAATAACATTTAACTTAGAAAGGAAAACGTCACCAGTGAATACACGCAAGAATCCTGTAAAAATGCCTCTTTGTATTAATGGAAGATCTCTTGAAAAATATTATAGTCTGATAGCTCGCAGGGTGTAAAGATCAACCCTCAATACTTCTAAAAGTGAAGTATTAATAACCCAAAATTAGAAATGATCCTGTCATTAAATATTAGGACATGGTAAATCTATTTTTAGCCTAACTAACTTAACAAATTACAGAAATCTAGGAAATTGTTTGATGATGTGTCGCAACTTCATGTTGTTTTTTGGGTAAACTGTTSGTGAGGCCTCTACACAACCTCATCTAACTAGATAGCTGACTGGGCTGGGACAACTCATTGACTACTCGATCAGGTCACAAATCTCTTCCCATCGAAGATGACTGGGAACACTGACTTTGAGTAACCTTCGGTAGACTTCATCCATCTCTGTGTACTTGGTGAAAGTAGGCTTGGTGATGAATATGTATTGGATCTCATGCTGAATGTTGATGTCCAACTGAAGTGCATCTAGGAATGCCTTGCCGGTGATGATGCCTTGAATCCCTGAAGATTTCAAACTATCCTTAGCCACATCGGCTAGTCTCTTTTTCTAATCTGGGAGCGTCATCAATTTGTCATTTATCACCCTCAAAATAGGAAGACCTTTCTTCTGTAGAGCCTCAATCTTACTGAAGAACCTTTGTACCCCTAGGCCCATGGCCTGAACCTTTTCTTCTAGCTGTAGCATTAGTGCTCTCTTGGTCAAGACTCTTTTGACCTCAAGGATGGTCTATGTTCTATCCTCAATTTTCAGCTCTTCCAACTCCTCTCTGGTTTTAGAATTCAAGAATTTGATGATTTCATTAGCCTGTGTGGGCATCTCTCCCAGTTCTGATCTGATCTTCTCGATGGCTTGTTTACTTCTTAGCACCAATTCATTTTTCTCAAACATAATCTATATCATTGGCCATATTTCGTTCATAGACTTGGTGATGTTTGTTTGCTTCCAGAGCTATTGTAACTCTTGTTTGAGTTGGTTTGACACTTGTTTTTCCTTGGAGAAGCTGGTTTGATAATAATATTTGAGTTCCTGAAGGTTCTCAATCTCCTTTTTGAGCCTACTAATCTCTGTCTCCTACAGGCTCATCTCTTCCATAGATTTGGCCAATTCAACCATATTTTCCAAAGACGTCAGTGGATTCGCCGATGGGACTTCTGCTAGTGATGTTGTGCTCACTCCTGAGACAGTGACAATGACTGAGGGATACAGATGAGTGATGTGGCAGTTATCGATTGGGGGAAAAAATTATGGTGACGGGGCTTGCCACGGGTGTACGAGGGAGAAGGACTGACGGAGTTACGGGATGTGACTCTTATGGGAAGGTGGACAATGACGTCAAGAGGTAACGAGGTATGTCAGATAAAAAGAGGTGGTGGGATTCAGGACTGGTAGATTCATGCCACGTATAGATAGGGGGACCACTAGAGTAATATTCCATTTTGGACCCCCCCCC
>SNQJ01S0021132.1:266798-277273 GCA_010110895.2 Picea sitchensis | reverse complement strand
GGGGGGTGTCCGGAATGATTTCTCCACCGTATATCTGGGTGCGCTCGTCTGAATTGTTGATATATGAGCGGTGCATAAATGTGGGCATGGAAAGCATATGCGCCCAAAGAACTTAGGATAAGTGCATACCATGGGTTTTCCTGAGATTTCACATGTTTATATCACCAAGGGGTTAGACAAACAACCTTCTAGGCATCCAAGACATGGTCCAACATTGATCATCGAGCTGGTTTAATTGAAAATAAATAAAACTACCCTATGTTCTAACCTAATTTCCTATGACAATTAGCCCAGATTAAACTGTTGGACTAAAAACTTACTCTACCCTGGGGCTATCTGACCAAGATTAGACAGTCTGGCCAGATTTATTCACTAACTAACCTAGATCATTTGGCTAAGATTAAACAGTTTAGCCAAGCTTATTCACTATTCCTATAAACATCAATTTAAAAGAACTTGGCCATGCTTGAAAGGTATGGACCAAGTCATTTTTATTGCATGGGGCTCTTATTGAAATTCTTTTATGCCCTTTTTTTTCATTCTTTTGTTTTTCTTTCTTTTCTCAAATTATTTGCAGAATGAAAAGTCATTTGACAAAAAAAAACACTAAAGAGATAACATTCCAGTCACGAGTTGATCCTATAAATAATAGGGTGATAACAAGCACAACAATAAAAATTTAGATAGTCGGGTGAGCTATAAGAGAAGATGGAGATGCTCGCATATGTAGAGTTATCCATAGGCTTGCCAGGAGGGCAAGTAGGAGGTGGAAATGGATACTGAAGGCCATGAGCATGGTCAAAGAGAATGCCACAAGAAGAGATGCAATCCAGAGATGGATCTGGAGCTCGTTGTTGAGATAAGAGAGAGGATGGAGAAGCTTGCATTTAAAATTTAGCAGGATGCAAAAGTGCATTGGGTATATGAGTGGCCCATGAAGAAGAAGGTGATGTGGCCAATCAAGAGATTGGTGGCCAGAGGACAACAAGAAATGTTAAAAAGGTGTATGAGATATGTCGAAAGCCTCAGAGATGAAGAGGAAGTGGTTCACTTCTATGAGCCAGAAGTTGGGAGACACCTCAGTGATGTGGAGGAGGTGATATCAGATGAAGATCTCATAACCTGCCAGGTGGGCATAAGAGAAGTCCCAAATTTCCAGGTGGGCAAGGCTAAAGAGATGAGATTGTCTGAGAGTCTCATGAACTCTGTTGAGATTTCATATCAGCAAGGAGTGCTGATGGATGAAGATTCATATGGATTTTCAGACCATGTGAATGAATATGATGAGAAGTTAAATACTTTCACCATCCAAGAGGAGGATCAATGAAGTATTCTGATTATTGGTGGAATTCAGATATTCCTACCAGATAGCCCAATTGAGGCCAGAGTGTGTGTTGCATATGCAACAATAAAAGAAGGACAACCAATGGTGACTGTCATGATGAAGGAGAAGATATCAAAAGCTACCCAAGGAGAAGAGGAATAAATGGAGTAGACACTGATGTCTACCCCAACAGAAGGAGAAAAGAATCCAAAAGAATGGCTCAAATTTTTCAGCCAGGAAGTTGGAACAGAGATGACTGCAACAATTTAGCCTGAAGCAGAAAGAGAAACAAACAACACAGACCTTGCTAATCTGTATGTATAATTAGAATCCCTAGAGAGAAGAGTAATGGTGCAAAGATTGCACATCTGACAGGTCAAGTTGGAGGCATATTTAGGAGCATACTAGCCAGAGGAGAAGCTTGAAGAAGTTGGAATTGAACCAACGCAAGAGGAGCTGACAAAAGAAGCCAACATGTCGATGGAGGAGACTGAGCATCATATCAGTCCAAAGGAGACTGCAGAAATGAAGTTTGCAGCAGGGTGGCAAGATAAGGCCACAAAAGAAGAAGAAAATGATATGGGGGATAAAGATTATCTACCCACTAATAAGGAAGAGTTGAAGCCGAGAAGACTTCATAAGAAGAGTCGGCCATTGGAGCAGCTGGACGGAGTGATATAGGAGATGAGGAAGATGATGTTGGAGTCAGTGCAAGAAGCAGTCAACAAAGGAAAGATGAACAGAAGAAAATATGCAACAATAAAAGGGAATAAGGAAAGGAAGAAGAAGAAGCAACAACAACATCAGTAAAGCAGAGGAGCAAGAGGACAACTCCAAGGAAGAGTTTGGGATCGAGGGGGATTTAAACATTGGAAAAGAGGAATTCATGAGAAGGAGGTCATGATTTTCCCAGCAGAGGAGTATGATGCAGGAGCATCACCTTCAAAAATCAAAGACGCAAGCATGGAGGCAAGGACACGACATCTCAACATGACATAATTTAAAATCATAAATTAACTCTAAATTAAATTGAGTTGTTGAGATAGTTTGTAAACAATATTTTAAAAATGTAACTTGTTTATAAAGTTGTGAAGCATTGTAAGAGGTTGCAGATATGGAGTGTTGACTCGTATCTATCAATAACTATTATTTAATGTAATAAAGGAGGTTAGGTGAGAGAGGACAAGCTCGTAGAGCCCTTCTTTTGTAAAGAGATATGGTATCAGATTTCACAAGGAGAGTTAGGAGACTAGAGAGAGAGAGAGATCTTAGGGTAGAGAGGTCTTAGAAGAAGAAGAACTCATGATAGAGTTAGAATAGTAGAAATAACTGAGACTCTGTCGTAGTCTAGTCTATGTACACATTTGTAAATATATATTCATCTTAATATGAAGAAAAACAGTTTTTCCTGCACACGACGTGTTTATGAATTATCTGTATTCTGTGAATGTTATCTATGTGTTAATGTATTGTAGATGTATGATAGGTTTCATTTGTAGTTGGTAGATAAATTTATTTATCTTTTCTTGAGTTTGAAGTATCATTTTGTGTTCTTTAGGCTATGCAAGGAGTGCACAACAGAACATTTGAATATGTGTAGCCAACACAAGGAATGCACATTTGAACTCTGCGGAGTTAGGAAAGAACGTGCCAGGAGGGCGCACCAGAGTGATAAGGACTCAAGGAGGAACCTCGAGGTTACTGAACAAATTAAAGGAGTAATCTATGTAGAGAAGGCATAGAGAGACAAAGTTACTGAACACTCTATAAGGAGGAGTTCTACAAGGTGTTCATTGAGCAAGGAGAATGCCAAGAGGGCGAGAAGAATTTATTTCCAAGAAATCCTTTGGATCTGAGTTTGACGAAATCCCAGAAACACAAGGAGTGCATGGGATATCGAAATATTTGATGAGATCAAGCTCAGAAGGGATAACGCAAGGAATGCGAGGGTGATGGACTTATCCCAATTCCTAAAGCTCAGAAGGGATAGGGTTTTCAAATGCACAAGCGAGACCTAGAGGATGGGTTCGTGGGAGAAAGTTCAAAGGCTGAAAATATTTGAGCTCTAACAAAATATTCCAAGTCGGGAGAAGGTGGAAGCTCACGAGGAGGAGGAGCAGAAACTGCCGGATTGGTTGTACGGAGAATCCTGGTTTATTGGATCAGTGCCTAGAGAGCAAGGATAGCACATGAGAAGAGAATAGATCCCACCCATTGGATATGAGCGTAGAGTGACAACAACCATCATATTTGGTTGTAAGTAGGAGTCTAGACCATTTAATCAATGTCCAGTGAACAGAGGAAGGGTAAAGAAGAAGAACATATCTCCAGCGTTGGATCTGAGTGCAGAGGATCGATAGTCGTCTGATCAAGGTGAAGTGCATGGGTTTTAACCCTTGTGTACACAAGGAGACTGGTCAAATATTGAGGATTGACATTACTGAAGGCCGAAGAGCCAGAGAGCCGATGTATAATCTCTACCCTTTGATCAGTCAAAGAAGATATGAGCCATTATATCATCTAAAGGAAATCTCGGGCATCAGATCGACCAAGAGAATCTGGACTGTTAGATATCGTGAGTTCGGGAGGAGGCAAGTTTGAGACTTGAAACTCCAAAAGAGTAAATATTCGAAGATCCAAGAGCCATCGATCTATGAGGGGACACTTTTCAACAGATCGCGAGCTTTGGGAAAATTATTTTGAACCTCGAAGTTGAGATTTGAGATTCACGAAGCCCAAAGAGCCGAAGCAGATCTGAGTCGTGAGATCACCCGAAGTGAGTTTGAGCCGTCAGCCTAGGACAGGAGACCTGGCGAAGGTCTGAGTACTCCAGGTAAAGTTCTGGAGCAATTTATAGCCATCAGATGCAGGGGAGATGTTGAGAAAATCCATGTACTCCAGGTAAAGTCCCAAAGTAAACCTTAACCATTGATCTGAAGAGGACAGACATTAGTGGATTATAGCCTCCGGATAGAATTCATTGGAGGAAGGTGAGGTTTGAAATTTGATATTTTCGAATCCCAGAAATCAGAATGATGAGAGCTGTCAATTTGAAGGTGGACATGTGGCACCAGATCTAGGACCCCGTAGAAAAGAAAAGGAGGTAAGGTCTGAGTACCCGGAGAAGATTTTGATCGTTGATTGAGGAGTGAGAGAAAGGATCGTCAATCTGGTTGAGGAAGACAAAGTCCAAAAGTGGGAGCACAACCATTGATTTGGGAGGTTAAGTGTCATCATATATTCCACTCTAAAAGATATCCAGTCAGCAGTGGCGAGGATTTGAGATTTGAAAGTCTCAAAGGTCGAATTAGCAGAGGAGATCCTGGCCGCATATTTGAAGGGACAGGTTTTGTAAGATCTTTCATTCCGAAAGATTTTCCATACAAAGTTAGTGAGGGTTTGAGACTTCAAAATTCGGAACTCTGGAATTGTGAAGAGATCTCGACCGTTGATCAAGAGGAAGAAGATATGGTCCGTAGATTTGGGGAGGACAGATCTGAACCAACAATCGAGGGTACTGTCAAGTTCAGGAGATTGATGGTCCCACAACATTGCAGGGATTGGAGGTGTGTGAGCTTTAGCAGGAAGTCATGTGGTCATGTGAGGACGTCGTCCAAGATCACATGCGAAGAAGGAGCTTAGGAAAGGGAGCTTGTGGAGGTTGCAAATTGAGATTCCTGAAGGCTAGACTCACGAAGGAGATCTTGGCCATATATTCAAGGAGATAGATGGCAACAAATCTTCCACTCTGAAATATTTCCATACAGAGGAAGAGAAAGGTTGAGAGTCAAAACTCCCGAAGGCCAGAGAGTCAAAATCAATAGCAGTCGTTGATTTAGAGGGGATCTATGGGGTGACAGATCCCGATGATATGAGATCGTGTGTAGATAGCAGGAAAGGAGATTTGATAGCAACCATTGATTGTGATGGAGCACCGAGAAGTAGGAGATCGATGGATGAGAAGGATTACAGAGCTAGAACTTGCGTGGAAGATAATTATTCTAGAGTGGGCTGCAATTGGAACCACAAAATTCACAAATGGATATGTGGCAGCACGAGGAGGACTGTGGGGTGAAAAGTAGGCTGGTTTGAAACCACTCTTACCCATTCCCTCAATCGCGCACTAGCACAAGGACACAACATAGGTTCGTATGAAGAAGGGGCTAATGCTAAAGGGGATTATGCCTAAAACTAGTGTTTTGGGAGCGCGTGAAAATTAGCTCCCTGGTCTGTCGGGACTTGCACACAAGAGGAAAAGGGACTAGTGCATAATTGATATGAGTTGTATTAGGAGCTCGAGGAGTCGATCCAACTCAGGACAAGGAAATATCCAGAGTTCAGGAGGTCGCAGAACCCCAGGAGGGTAGGGGGGCTATATCATTTAGTCACACCAACGTACGATTCTCCTGATGTGCGGACTCTGATATTGCCAATCCGACGGTCAAGGAGGGTCCTCAAAGATCCTTGGATCTATGGTCCAAATCACATCATGACTTTTTGTTTCATATTTCAGAGAATCCATCCCCTTCACGATGATTACCAATATTCGTCGAAATTTCAAAGACTGAAGGAATCGAGGCATTAACGTCTGCACTCCTTCTTCAAATCTAACGGTTGTGACAGAACTTAGATTCTCTCAAACGAATCTAATTCATTCATATTGCAATTGAAAGGATATTCCCTTTCGATACTTGAATCTCACTATCCTTCCTGAGCTTTGTCAGTTACGAAGGACCTAAGCGCGTTACGCTCTTTCTAGTGGACTTAACAGTTAGAATAATTTGTGCATGCCCCTTGCGCTCATTCTTCAAGTCTGGAACTTAAATGTTTCTTGGTTTCTTCTTGCCTCATAGGGAGCCTGTTCATATATGCACTACCTCAACTCAGCATAGCTGACTCCATCCTTCAAGGGAATCAAAATGACTAGAAGGGTCAACATGTGTTCATGAAACTGTGTCCAAGGCTGACAGACATACAATTCGTGACTCTAGCTTAAGCCACCACAGGACACAAGAAATTACGAGTATAAAACATGTCCTGTCCATATGATTTCCTACTTGCCTAATTTCACATTCAAGCAGATACAAAAGAAGGAAATACAGTATAAATCATGAAGCAAACATAACCATCCCTGCAACATTCATAGGATATCCAAATTTAACTCACAGTACCACTTAAATACACAAGATATGCAATTACTTATCTATTATAGGTGGTATCCAACTAACTAACTGTGGTTGTTCATCCTTCCATCCTACCATAGGATCAAAGGCATTCATTCTTATCACTCTGGCCACCCCCATGCCAAGACATGATATCACCAGGGAACTCTCGTAGTTCTCAAGGATTCTTTCTCTGTTTATCTTATGCTCAGGTTTTGTTCTCTGCAAATTTCAGAGATTTATCTCTGTTATGGCCTCAACGAGGTTTATCAGATGCTCTCTCAACATCAAGCTCACAACCTTCTATTCATTATCCCCTAGAGAGCTCTTCTCATCTCCCTTATGATCTTGCACTCTCCTCTCGTGTCTCCTCTCTGGTTCTCTATGTGTATCTATCTTACCTTCCTTCTTTGGGAAGGTTCCCGACCCATCACGTTCCTTTTGTCAGAAGGAAGCTTCGGTCTGCAAGTCTCTGTGGTACTTCGGGCTGACATTCTACAGCTATACCATGCTCCCATTCATGGGGTTGGTTGATAATTCATCCACTGGTCCTTTCTTCATTAACTGATTTATCTCCTTGAAATCTGAAGGAGGTTTATCATCCTCATCAAGGGAAATTTGGGGTTATTTGATATAATGAACCCTTTCATATAGTTTTCACATTATTCCTCTAGTGACATCATGGCCAATACTTTCACGGCTTCACCCCCATAGTCAGTTATTGGCAACTCAAACAATAATACATTTACATTGTCCACATGCCTTAGTGTTGTATCCTTTTCGTCACCCGAATGAGCAAAAGAGGGACACTTGCAAGTCGAGTTGGGCTAGTTGGGCAGGACAGAAGTTAGTGCAAGAATTAAAAATATCAAGCACAAGAAATAAACAAACAACTAAGCTTACAACAATTAAATAAACTAAACTAAATTGCATAAGGGAAATAGAACCAAAATTAACCAAACAATTGACCAATATTCATGCCACCAATGGATAGATTGTATTAGTGGGAAAACACCAAAGAGAAAGGGAGACTTGTGGGTCCTCTCTTCCTCCATAGGAGGGCTCTTGCACCCCCAATGAGATAGCTCTTATTACAAATAGAAAACCAAAAGGAAATGGTGAAGAAATCCAAAGCTCAATCACTCAAGAGGTGATGTGAATAACCCAATGAAATGGTGCTTGTATGCTCCAATGAGGAAAGAGGTTCCTTACAGGAGAATAGAGGAAACATAACAATACAAATAGATTCTTGAAAATATAGTGCACCCATGGCCTCTTTTTATAGAAAATATTTGAGGCATTATCCAACCGGTCTTTAGTGTGAACAAGGGGCCCTTTAGGTCTTTGACCAACCCCCCACTTGGATTCAGTTCAGATTTGGGGGTCAAATCGACTTTGGGGCTGAACCAGAAGTGGGTGGGAGGCCGACCAGAATCATTAATGCACCATTTTGAAGTGTGCGTGACTTTTTGTGTCCACTGGAGCACATCGGACATATGTGTGCTTTGCTTGCGTTTTCGACTAGTGCACATGCGCATGCTTCCTTTATATTCTGAGCACATGTTGATTTTATAACCAGTTGTATAGTTTGTGCCCTTTGGAGATGCATTTTTTGGGCCATGAATGAACTAATAGGTGTTTGGAGATGCTTGATTTCTGTAACCATTTTCAGACAAAATTTCAGTGATAACACTTAGCATGGTAATTCCTATTTTATGATTAATTACAAATTCGGGGAAATGGGGATATTACACAAAGTGCCTGTAATAGTTGCATATCCTAAAGAACCCTCACATATATGTGAGTGACCTAGGGGTGGGCCAGTCTAAGATGGTCTAGATATTGTTCTGATGCACCTTTATTCCCTTAACACCAATCATGTTCCCTAGATAGAGGATCTCTATCAACATGAACTCACACTTTTCGTCATTGGCAAATAACGACTACTCCTCCATAATGGTGAGAATCACATCCACATGCTTCAAGTGTTCCTCCCATGTCCTATTGTAGATGAGAAGATCGTAAAAGAACACCAGTAAGAATTTCCTCAACTATTTATTGAAGATGTGGTTCATGCATGACTGAAAGGTAGCTGGTGCATTAGTCAACCCAAAGGGCATGCCTAGAAACCCATAATTCCCATAGTGACACCTGAATGATTTTTTATGGATATCCTCCTCTCTGACCCGAATCTGGTGGTATCTTGATCATAGATAAACCTTTGAGAAGTATACTACCCCATGAAGCTCATCAATCAACTCATCAATCCTAGGTATTGGGTATCAGTTTTTTATGGTCTTTTTTTTAAGTTCCCTGTAGTCTATGCAGAGGGATCAGGTGGGGGAGACACAGAGGCTGGGAAGATAACGTCCGACAAAAACTTGCATGGGAATTTTGTTCAACATCTTCATGTGCAATCTGAGAGAGAAACTCATTAATGCAAAGCCTTAAACTCACAACATGATCATGCCTTCAGCAACAGAGCCAGTTCTAAGTATATGTAGGCATTTTTTCCATTTTGTTAATGTCAATGGAAGAACTACGCTCTTGATTGTAATGTTTTTATGAGGCCTCTGGTTCTATGGTTATGAAATGATACTTGAGACTTCTTGTTTAATGGAAGCCAACTCCTTCTTTTATGTCTTTGCTTCTGACTTTGAAAGCTTGGGCATGGATGATCCAGTCGGGTGTTGTGACTATAGTATAGTGTAGGTTTGACTATATCTATTGTTGCAGCATTTTCAGTTTCTTGAATTTTTCATATCCAAGAGGAAATTGTATCTGAGACTTTTCCTCCAAAGGTTGTTGGAAGACTGGATGTTGAGAGCATACCTTCATACCTTTCTCATCTTTCGTCTACCTACTCACCACTATAAAAACTTACTGGCTTAAGTTAGATCAAGACCTCACTTATTGGTGCATCTCCAACCCAGTTTTCTGAGTTAAAGCGATATAATCCTGAGACTGCATCCATTAGACCACCCTTAAATTCATTTATTGTGACATTAAACACTGATGGGTATCAGGATTATCCTTGCCATAATCTAGGGGTGACCTCTAGTGATAACACACGAGAGCCACGATTGATGTGATGGGAAGCTATCTTGGTTTGTCATGGGGGTGGGGAGGGTGGCCATTACTTTACGGCCGAGATAGCATGTGTGTGGTGTCAGATGCCACATATCATCCTACAATACCCATATGGAAAGATGGACTATCATCGGGATACCGATATGGTCTTACCTCCTGGAGAGGTTTGGGACCACAGAGGTATGTTGATGTATTTGATGGTTTGATTTTTAGATAGTATAACATATGTTTTATGTATGGATGGATGTTGATGCTATCATTTGTTTGTTGTGTGTACAGATGTGGGGCCCCGAGGCCGAGAGATGGAGCTGGTTAGAGCGTTGGCTCGTGAGGGGATAGTGAGACGACCGTGGGGGGAGCAGTGGGTGGGAGAGATGTGTTGTAGATATGAGGATGGTGCGAGGCTGACCGATGATGCGAGAGTTGGCCGGAGGCGTAGATTCAACAATTCTGGTGCAGGGCCGTCGGATGCGCCTCAGGGAGAGGCCAACAGGGTGCTTGAGAACTTCCGCCATCGGTTCGAGGTGGTACTATAGGGAGTGCTTGAGGGCATGTGGACTCAGATCTAGGATGAGGGAGTCCTGGAGCAGTGCATGGGAGGACAGACAGAGTTGCAGAACCTGATCCACCGAGCAACGATGGTGGCAGTAGCGATGACATGGCGACTACCACCTGGATCGGGCGGACCCCCAGTTGGTGGGGCACTACCTCCTGATAGAGGACTTGGTGGTGGTGCTCTAGAGGCACCATGAGTGCTTGTTGTATTTTTTTTTTTGTATTTATAGAGGCCTGTGAGCCCATATATATGGTAGTGTGACCCCTATTTTGTACCTATTGGGATGAGGGGGTTCACCTACGTACGGGCGATGTATATGTTGTACTATTTTTTGTAAACATTT